>MU686875.1:14139-33453 GCA_026770625.1 Nicotiana glauca
GTGGCTTCAAACCAAAACCAAGCTTAAACCCCCACGAATCCTTTCAACATTAAGGATGCTCATCCATCAGTAAAACAGAAATGAGAGACAAGTGTAGACCCATGTACCATATGATAAGTTAGGTGAGGGTACAACTAAAATGAGCAATAGAAAATGAACTCATCTTCACTAAACCAACAACATGAAGAATCTAACGTGCTAAGCTAAGTATAAACATTCTCAGATCACTTAATCAAACAAAGTTCAACTAACAATTAAATCAAATATACACCCTGGATTGAAGCATCCAAATTAGACTAGATCCATATCATCAAACATAGGACAACATAATTAAGTAGCTAACTACAGTAGGAAACAACATTTTATTTAAGAACTTCAATTCAAATCCATGGATCTCTACATTAAGCTCAGTCATGCTTCAATTTCACCATGGTTTCAAGAGGATACCTGGGAATAATGGGAAACAAAAAAGTGAGGTTCAGCAGAAGAAAACAACAGCAGCATGGCAATATCAGCAATAGCTCAGGCTTCAAAGTGTTTCAAAAATCCAGCAATTTCAACAGGTTTCACCAATTCACAATCACAACCAATTCAAACAGCTTTCACACGAACTCAAATTCACTCGAAGATCAAAACTACTTCTGAAATTTCAACTTTCAGAAAATTGATTTAAGAAAAGTAATCCAACTACTAGAAAAAAAAAATAACCTAAAATTTTTTGATGTAACAGTAAAAAATTTTGGGATTTTCAAGGTTTTCTCTTATCTTTTCTATATTTTCTGGAGGTTACTAATTTTAAAATCAACTCTGAAAGTAAAAGAGCTTTTTGGGGGGAAATTTAAGGGCCAAAAAACTTCTGAATCAAGGCATAGTAATGCCTTTTTATAGGTAAAATGAGCGGCAACCCTCAAACTTCTATTTTTCTTATTAGTTCCTACTTCTTTTGAATTTAATCCTTTACTTCTTGCCTTGTGGCCCAAGTTACCACCACTATTTTTTGAAAACTACTTAGAAGTCCCTATCTAGAAGGTTCTGGTACTATCCCCCAACCATTCTATACTTCCAATTACCCATGATACCCTGAACTAACTAATCCAATCAGCTATAGCCCAATTCCCTATCGATAATCATTTAATAAAAGAACCCTTAATTTGCAAAAACAAAATTAATTTGATCAACTATTAATTGTTGGACAATGACTAACCAATACTGATTTAATCACAAAATTAACTGAATATAAACTAATTATTTCTAATCACAAAAGCTATCAGTCAGTTAACAAATCAATTTCTAAAACTTAAACCAATTGAAATTGGGATCAAACATGCATTCCAGAATTTATACATGCAAATAAGCAGGAGCAAGAAAGAAATAATAGAAGAGAAAGAACACTAGAAAACTTACTGGCACACAGAATTCCGGCTAGTTGATATTTTTTCAAAATTAACCAACTCTAGGGTTATTTGAGCTCTGTTGGTGATCAAATCCTCACGAGGGAAGTCCAAAGATCCTCTAACATCATTTATATGCCCTTTGGTCATCCTAGGGTTTGGCCGGAAAAATTAAAATGGGTATTTGAGCCGTTCCGGCCATATTCGAGCCAAGCTACTATGGAATTCGTGTAGGGGAGGCCAAGACAGGTCTATGGTGTTATTTGGGGGTCGTTTGGCGTAACCAATGTCTTGGCCGGAAAATTTCAAATGGATATTCGAGGAGTTGGGGCAGGATTCGAGGGATAGGGACATGGGGAATGAAAAGTGGATGGTATGGAGAATCAGTGGTGTTAATTTGGTGGCCAACGACATAAATGGCGTCTCCCGGCAGCTAGGGTTCCGGCAGGGTCAAGGCTGGCGTTGTGGCAGTGCAAAAGAGGTTGGGGATGGTACGAGGAAGAGGGAAATATTTTAAGGTTTAGGGATTAATTTTCGTACACTAATATTTAACACTTGTTAGTGATTTGTGACCGTTGGATTTGGAAAAATGAAGGGCTGTGATTCAACGACGTCAAAACGACGTCGTTTTGGGTTCAGGGTCTTGGACCGGATGAGGTTGGTTTGGGCTGGGGCGTGGTTTGACCCGTTTGGGCTAATCAAAATTCCGGCCCAAATTTGCTTATTGTTAAGACCGCCTATTGCTTTCCCCTTCTCTTTTATTTATTTTTTGTTTTCATTTTGGTATTTTTGTATTTTCTAATTTTGTTTTCTGATTAAAACAACACCTAATTAAAATATTTAACTTCTAAAATCAATTATCAATTAAAAATGCAACAATTATCAATTAAAATGGCCTAAACTATTTTTTGTGATTTTCTTTAAATTGTTCTAAAATGAATTAATACATACTTAATACTAAAAATAAAATAAAATTTCTAATGCAAATGCATATTTTTTGTATTTTTTAATATGAATTATTATGCAACTAATTAACACAAAAATGCAATAATTATAAAAAAATGATACAAAAATACACAAAAATTGTAAAAATAAAGAAAAATCATTTTGTTTGAATTTTTGGGAATTATTTGCTTAGGGCAAAAATCACGTGCTCACACATGTAAGCGGTAACATTCAAGTCAGTGCAAGATCGGGTTTCATAGTTGCTACCATTGTGGAGACATTGGTCATATAAAGGCCAACTGCCCAAAGTTGCGACGTAATTTCAGTGGTGGATCCACTCGTCCTTCTAGTTCCCCAGCTACTGCAGTTGCACCACCTCAAGTTCGTGGTTCTCGTAATCAGACTGGGCATGGAGCAGGCAGAGGTGCAAACCGAGTTACTCAAGGAGGGGGACAACCCTGTTTGTTTGATACACTTGACCGTTAGACTGCAGAGACATCTGTAGATGTTATTACAGGTATACTTTTAGTCTGCTCACATAATGCTTATGCCATAATGGATCTAGGTTCAACTTTTTCATATGTGACTCAATACTTTGCAATTAACCTCGGACTAGAACCTGAACAACATAGTGAGCCATTCCTAGTATCTACTCCAGTTGGCGAGTCAGTGAAAGTCACCAGAGTCTATAGGGGCTGTATAGTTTTAATCCAAGGTCGCAACACCAAAGCCGATCTTATAGAGTTAGAAATGGTGGATTTGGATGTGATCATGGGTATCGACTGGTTGTCTTCCTGCTATGCCATGTTAGAGTGTCATGCCAAGATAGTCCGGTTCCAATTTCCAAATGAAGAAGTCTTGGAGTTGAAGGGTAGTTCAGCATCACTTGTAGGTAAGTTTATTTCTTATCTTAAGGCACAACGAATGATCGGTAAGGGGTGTCTCGCCTAGTTGGCTCACATCATTAATCCAGAATCAGAACCACCAGCTCTTCAGTTAGTTCCAGTTGTTAGAGAATTTCCAGAAGTTTTCCCATATGACCTTCTCAGACTTCATCCCGAAGAATCATAGACTTCGGCATTGATCTAATGCCAGGCACTCAACTCATATCTATACCTCCTTGTAGGATGGCTCCAGCAGAACATAATGAGTTGAGAGGACAGTTGAAAGACCTTCTTGACAAGGGATTCATCAGACTGAGTGTTTCACCGTGGGGTGCCCCGGTCTTGTTTGTCAAGAAGAAAGATGGGTCTCTCAGTATATGTGTCGACTATCGACAGTTGAATAAAGTTAGCATTAAGAACAAGTACCCACTACCAAGAATTGATGATTTATTTGATCAACTTCAGGGTGCAAAGTACAGTTCAAAAATAGACTTCAGGTCAGTGTACCATCAGTTGAGAATCAGAAAAGAGGATATATCTAAAATAGATTTTAGAACTCGCTACGGGCACTATGAATTTCTAATGATGTCCTTCGGGTTGACAAATGCTCCAGCTGCATTCATGGACCTCATGAACAGAGTTTTCTAGCCATTCCTGGGTACCTTTATTATTGTGTACTCTAAGAGCAAGAAAGATAATGCAAAACACCTGAGAATAGCCTTGCAAACCTTGAAGGAGAATGAACTTTATGCCAAGTTTTCAAAATGTGAGTTCTGGTTGCAGTCAGTGGCATTCTTAGGCCACATGGTATCTAGTAAAGGAATAACAGTAGACTCTCAAAAAATAGAAGCAGTCAAGAACTGGTCTAGGACGACAATACCAACCGAAATCAGAAGTTTCTTGGGGTTAGCTAGCTACTATAGAAGGTTTGTGGAGGGGATTTCCTCACTTGCAGCTCCATTAACTAAGTTAACTCAAAAAACAGTTAAGTTCTAATGGTCAGACGCTTGTGAGCAGAGTTTTCAAGAGTTAAAGAAAAGGTTGACCACTGCACCTGTGTTAACCTTGTCGACAAGTTCGGGTGGGTTCACAGTGTATTGTGATGCTTGGTTGTGTTCTTATGCAAAATGGAAAAGGTATTGCTTATGCTTCCAGGCAGTTAAAGAATCCTAAAAAGAACTACCCCACACATGACTTAGAGCTTGCAGCAGTGGTGTTTTCATTAAAAATATGGTGACACTACCCTTATGGCGAGCATTCTGAAGTGTTTACAGATCACAAAAGTCTCCAGTACATTTTCAAGCAAAAAAACTAAATTTGAGACAGAGAAGGTGGCTCGAGATATTGAAAGATTTTGACATCAATATCTTTTATCATCCGGGCAAAGCTACTGTGGTAGCAAGTGCACTTAGTAGAAAGTCAATGGGTGTCTTGGCCTATCTTGCAGTACAAAGGCGATCTTTGGGTTGCAAAATTCAAAAACTAGCAAATGATGGAATTAAATTGCATGAGACCGAAGAAGGAGATATAACTAATTATGCCTTAGCGCAATCCTCCCTTGTTGCACATGTTAAGGCTAAGGAAGACGAAGATCCGTACTTAGTGAAATTAAAAAAAGGAGTCAAAAGCAAAGAAATCACTACTTTCACTGTGGGAAGTGACAGAGTTTTGAAGTTGAATGATCAGTTATGTGTGCCTGATGTAGATAGTCTTAAGAAGGCCATAATGGAGGAAGCTCATAGTTCGAGGTACTCTATCTACCGAGGTGCTACCAAAATATTTCTAGATTTGAAAGAGTTGTATTGGCGGAAAGGCATGAAGAAACAAGTAGCAGATTATGTGGCTAAATGCTTAAATTGACAGCAAGTCAAAGCCGAGCATCAAAGTCCCGGTGGCCTAGTTCAAGACATAGAGATACCACAGTGGAAGTGGGAGATGATTAAAATGGATTTCATAGTAGGTCTACCTCACACGTATCATAAACATGATTTAATTTGGGTTATTGTAGACCGACTGACAAAGTCCGCGCATTTCCTACCAGTAAAGATGATAGATTCCGCGGAGCAGTATGTGCATATGTATATCAAAAAAATAGTCCAATTACATGGTACTCCAATTTCAATCATATCTGACAGAGGCTCTCAGTTCATGGTGCATTTTTGGCAGGCATTTCATAAACGATTAGGTACCAAGGTCAATTTAATCACCGCTTTTCATCCACAGGCTGATGGCCAGGCAGAAAGGACCGTTCACACTCTCGAAGATATGCTGCGTGCGTGTGTTATAGATTTTGGAGGTAATTGGGATGATCACTTGACACTTATAGAATTTGCTTACAATAACAGTTATCAGGCCTACATTGGTATGGTTCCTTATGAAGCGTTGTATAGACAGAGATGTAGGTCTCCAGTCGGTTGGTTTGAACCAGCATAGGTGCCATTGATTGGTCCAGAGTTTTTTTGTGAGGCCTTGGAGAAAGTTCAGCTAATTAGAGAAAGACTTAAAGCGACTCAGAGTCGTCAAAAGCCTTATTTTGACAAGAGGCATCGTGAGTTAAAGTTCATGGTTGGTGATAAGGTATTTTTGAAAGTTTCACTAATGAAAGGAGTTATGAGCTTTGGTAAGAAAGGGAAACTTAGCCCTAGATTTATCGGACCTTATGAAATTCTAGATAAGAAAGGAAATGTGGCTTTTAAGCTAGCGCTACCCGTTGAGTTGTCCTCTGTTCATCCTGTCATTCATGTGTCTATGCTTAGAAAGTACATTCATGATGAGTCGCATACAATACCTGCCGATACCATAGAAATTAAAGAAGGTTTGACTTCTGAAGAGGTACCTATAGAAATTCTCGATAGACAAGTAAGAAAGTTGAGAACAAAAGATATAGCATCCGTAAAAGTTTTGTGGAGTAATCATGAATCAAAAGAAGCTACGTCGGAGGTCGAGGAAGATATGAGGAATAAGTATCCGTATTTATTTGAGTAACAAGGTATGTGAACCTAGGTTTGGCTTGACATTTATATTTCATTTGTTATATATAAGTTAGCAAGTGTTTATGTCCTTCATAGATTATATTTAGTTGTTGTAGTTATTTAGTTTATGCCAGAGTATATATAATTTATTAAAGTGATTTACTTTTGCTAAAGTGTTGTGCTTTAGATTCTTCTTAGTTATTATGGTACCTCCTTGCCGAAGTGTGAGTAATTAATTTATAAGTTGTGTATGGTACATATGAATGGCCTGTTATGGTATATTTGGTTGTTGTTGGTGTAGTTGTGAAATTTGTGACAGGGATATTTTTTTTTGGATAGTCCAATTTACAAGAGAAACTCTGCCGAAATTTTTGAAAATTTAGGGAATTAGCCAAAATTTTGAGTCCCTGGGAAAAGTGAGTAGTGCTAAGAAAACTTAAGATGTTCAAGGAGCTAAGGAATGATTGTTAGCTTAAGATTAAGGCCCTAGCAACATTCGAGGAAGAATGTTTTTAAGGAGGGAAGATTGTAACACTCCTCAATTTTATAAAAGTTTCAAGACACGCTAAAATATGAATTTAAATTTTTTTTAATCTTAAAAAAAATATACTTCTATTACGGATTTAAACCCCCGATATTGATTTTGAAGTTTCTTTTCTATTCATAAATAATTGGATATACAATTAGCAAAATATTAATAATATTAATATTATTAATTGTTAAAAGTAAGTATAATAAGATATTAGTTAAGTCAAAAAAAAAGTATAAGGAAGCATGTGACTAGGCCTTAACCCTTTTAAGTCAAAGGAGTAAACAAAGGGATTTAAGGATTAAACAAAACATAACATTGTTCTCTTCATGCAAGGCATGCACAGAACACTGTTCTCTTCACGCAAGGCACGCAGGCACCGGAAATACAATTCTAGGGTTCTTTACAAATCATAAATTCTTGAACTCGGGTATACAAATTCTCTATTGTCAATTACCCTACAGTAGTAGTAGGTAAGAATTGAATAGTTAATTCACTTCTTTCTCTATATCAACAATAAATTTCATATTTAGGTGTAGTACTTTGAAATTAATTAAAATGCACTGGTTGTTGTAGAATCAATTGCTTGACGAGTATAAATTGGACTGGGGTCTACGTATTGGCTCAAGAAGTTTTGAAGTGAGTTGATATAACCCTTTACTAAAGTGGTTTAACTCACAAAGCACGTATACAAGGTGTTTGATGAATTGCTTAAAAGAGTTTATATTTACCTAATTGGAGCGAGTGAGTACCTATTAACTTAGAATTGCTCTAGAAAAAGTTTAGATGATTTATTATGATATATGTGCAGAAAATTTCAGATTTGTTTGTGTTATTTTTCATGTTGAAAATTTATGAAGAAGCAAGAATGTTTAGAAATACTTTTAGATGTTTATTTCATTCTTATGCCATGATTTACATTTTAGGATACCAGCATGAGCATGCACATGATTTTCAAAAAGAAAATATTTAGACTTGAAAAGTCACAAGAAGACGTTTTAGAAATAAAAGATTTCTTTTGGGAGTATCCTTTATTCTAAGAAGGGGTCATCGTCCAGTCCGAGGGTCCTGACCAAGACGTTGACTTCCTGAGCTACTTTTTCCAAAGTAGGGAGCACACGAGCCGAGGGTCTCGTTGCTGAGAATTTACTTAGCCATGCTAAGGTATGAGACGTGAGTGCTGAGAACCATGAAGCGAGTAGCACCTCGTGGATTGGGCCTATTCGACCAGGTTGGGATCGAACCCGTGCCAATCACACGGTGACTGAGACAAAAATAAGTCGGAATAGTTGGAACTCCCAAAGTATAAAGTGAAGTATTTTTTTATAAGAAAGAAAAAGAAAATAATTTCTTTTATAATATTCATAAACTGCTATTATGCAATTATTTAGAATTATTCTTATAAGCTTTATATTTTATATGCATTTAGAATATATATATATATATATATATATATATATATATATATATATATATATATATATATATTATTAAGTGTCGCCCCCTATTGTTGAGACTCACTAAGTACAATGGATGGTACTGACGTTCTCTTTTGGGAACCTACGTTGGTCTGAGGTACAATGTAGGAACCGGATTTGCAGGCGAGCAGGCTACGAGTTAGGACTTCCTTCTCTTCCAGTGCTATTGGTGAGCTCCGCTTTTGTTTGTGGAATATTTCTTAGAGTCATCTTTATTTAGTTATTTCTTTGTTTACTTAGAGAACTCTCCAGACAATCTCATGTCATGAGCAATGCGTCAGTTTATCAGTAGAGGTTTCATAGAAATAGTCGTTGAGTTAAGATTCAGCTTTTTTTGATAATAACTTAGCAGTATTTCATTGGTTACTATGAATAAAATTTTGGAGTTGATTTATTTAAATGTCTAAATTAATCAAAAGTATTTGGTTAGAGTATTGCCTTGTTGCATATAAAGTTTGGAGTTATAATAGATTTGATAAGCAGAGATGGTTCGCTTGGTCATGTTTAGTGATCGAGTGCCGGTCCCGGCTTGTTCAGGAAATGGGTCGTGACATCTTTATATATACAACATTACTATTTCATGTCTCGATAAACGAACAACTATGACATGTAATAAGACGACGCAGCAAAAGGATAGTGATTCGGAAGAAGAAGATGTCATACCCGAGGAAATTGTCAAAGAAATAGAAGACTTTGAGAACAAGCCTAAGTCCAATCTGGACGAAACAGAAATAATCAACTTGGGAGACTCTCAAACTGTCAAGGAAACCCGCATCAACATCCACTTGTCGCCATAAAAAAAAAGAGTACACACAATTCTTGAAAGGGTATGAGGACATCTTTGCATGGTTATACGATGATATGACCGGGTTAAGTACATCCATTGTGGCTCAAAAGTTACCTGCACACCCAACATGTCCACCAGTAAAATAGAAACTCAGCAAATTCAAGCCTGACATGAGTTTGAAAATCAAGGAGGAGGTTACTAGGTAGATCAAGGCCAAGGTCCTCAGGGTGGTCGAATACAGAACTTGGTTAGACAACATCATGCCAGTTCCAAAGAAGGATGGGAAGGTCAGGGTCTGTGTTGATTATCGGGATCTCAACAGGGCCAACTCAAAGGATTATTTCCCATTTCCAAACCTACACATCCTAATCGACAATTGTGCCAAGCATGAATTCAAGTCGTTTGAGGATTGTTTTGTCGGTTACCATCAGATCTGGATAGACAAAGAGGACATTGAGAAAACGGATTTCATTACACCATAGGGACTATACTGTTATATGATGATGCCATTCAGTCTAAATAATGCGGGGGCCACCTACATGAGGGCTATGACTACCATTTTTCATGACATGTTACATAAGGAGATCGAGGTATGTATGGATGACGTCATCATCAAATCCAAGAAAGCCATATATCATTTAGCTGATTTGAGGATGTTTTCGAAGACTATGAAAATACAACCTAAAACTAAACCCCGCAAAATGTGCTTTCGGTGTTCATGCTAAAACATTACTTGGTTTCATTGTCAGCCGCCGAGGGATAGAGCTAGATCCGTCAAAAGTCAAAGCCATCCAAGAGCTACCACCGCCGAAGAGTAAGAAATATGTAATGAGTTTTCTAGGATGGCTAAACTACATCAGTCGGTTCATAGCCTAGTCCACAGTTATGTGTGAGCCAATTTTCAAGATGTTGAAGAAATATGCTACAACCAGTTGGACCGAAGATTGTTAAAAGGCTTTCGACAAGATCAAGCAGTGCTTATCAACACCACCAGTCTTCGTCCTGCCAGTGCCAGGTAAACCTTTGCTTCTTTACCTTGCACTATTAGATGGAGCCTTCGGTTGCGTTCTAGGGTAGCACGACGAGACAGGGAGAAGAGCATAAGCTATCTATTACCTGAGTAAGAAGTTCACTCCATATGAAGCATGGTACACTCTATTGGAACGTACCTATTGCGCACTGAGCTGGATAGATCAGAATCTGAGGCATTACTTCTTTGCCTACACAAAATACCTCATATCAAGGATGGATACCTTGAAATATATATTTCAGAAACCCATGCGCACTAGCAAGCTGGCTAAGTGGAAAATCTTGTTGAGCGAGTTCGACATTATTTATGTGACTCAAAAAGCAGTCAAGGGTCAGGCACTAGCAGATAATCTTGCTAAGAACCCTGTGGAAGGAGAATACGAACCCCTGAAAATGAATTTTCCTGATGAAGAGGTGTTAATCATAGGAGAAGATATTGTTGATTCCTACGATGGCTGGAGAATGTTTTTTGACATAGAGGCAAATATAAAGGGAATCGGTATTGGAGTCGTCTTGGTATTGCAAACTGGCTAACATTATCCGGTATCTGCTAAACTCAGGTTTCCTTGCACCAACAACATGGCAGAGTATGAAGCCTGCATACTAGGGCTCAACATGGACATTGATATGAATACTCAAGAGCTGCTGCTAATCGGTGATTCAGATTTGCTTGTGCACCAGGTACAAGGAGAATGGGCTACCAAGAATTCCAGATATTGCAATATCTGCACCATGTGCAGGAATTGAGCAAGAGGTTCACAAAGATAGAGTTTCAGCATGTTCCTAGGATTCATAACGAGTTTGCCAATGCATTGGCCACTTTGTCATCCATGATACATCATCGCGACAAGAACTTCATTGATCCCATCCCAACAAGGATCCATGCCAGCCGGCGTATTGTGCCCATGTTGAGAAAGAAACAGATGGGAAGCCTTGGTTTCATGATATCAAGGAATTTGGCAAAAGGAGAATATCCGGAGAAGGAAAATCAAACTCAGAAACGTATGCTTCGGAGGTTGTCCAATAATTTCTTCCACAGCGGAGGAACCTTGTACAGAAGAAATCCTAATTTGGGATTGGTGAGGTGTGTCGACGCAAAGGAAGCTTCTAATCTACTTGAGGAGATACATGCTAGGACTTGCGGCCCGCATATGAATGACTTTGTTTTGGACAAGAAGATACTTAGGGCCGGTTATTTCTGGATGACCATGGAGAAAGATTACATCCAGTATGTCCAAAAATGCTACCAATGTCAAGTACATGCCAATATGATAAAAGTGCCGCTAAATGAGCTCAATGCAACAAGCTCACCTTGGACATTCGCCACCTGGGGATGTATGTCATTGGTCCAATCGATCCCACCGCCTCAAATGGACATAGGTTGATCTTGGTAGCTATTGATTACTTCACCAAATGGGTAGAAGTAGCATCTTACAAGGTAGTAACTAAGAAGGTTATAGCAGATTTTGTCCACGACCGGATTGTTTTCCAGTTCGGAGTTCCAGAATCAATCATCACTGACAATGCCTCCAATATCAATAGTGATCTGATGAAGGCCATGTGTGAGACTTTCAAAATCAAGCACAAGAATTCCACAGCCTATAGACCTCATATGAATGGATTTGTAGAAGCCGCTAATAAGAATATCAAGAAGATACTGAGAAAGATGGTACAAAATCACAAATAATGACACAAGAAGGTGACATTCGCTTTATTGGGATATTGTACCATAGTTCGCACATTAACAGGGGCAACTCCCTGCTTACTGGTTTATGGTACTGAATCTGTTATTCCTGCTGAAGTGGAGATTCTGTAACGACTCAACCGATCGTTTTGAGCTCTAGCACGTCGTTCAGCAGTTGTAAGTCATGAATAGCTTCATTTCAGGTATATTGAATTGTACGTATGGTCAGAGTTGAATTTCGGGAAATTCGGAGTCAAATTGGAAAGAAACTTTTCATTGCGGCAACCTTAAGTTGAAGAAAATGTCTAATAATGGAATTTTGAGTAAACGACCTCGGAATTGGGATCTAAAAGTTCAGGAGAGGCGCCATCACGACCGGGTTTGGAAATTGGGTCGTGATAGATTCCTTCTTTGAGAATCATATAAGAAGCTGAGCTTAGAGACACAGAATGGATCAGGAGCCGTTATGAGCAGCTAGCCCTCATAGATGGAAAAAAGGGTTAATACAGTGTGTCATGGGAAACTCTATCACAGTAGAATGTCCAGAGGCTTCAACAAAAGAATCAAGAAGAGATAGTTCACATCGGGGAAGTTGGTGTTGAAGAAGATCTTTCCGCATTAGGATGAAGCCAAAGGGAAATTCTCTCCCAACTAGCAAGGCCCTTACATGGTTCACAGAGTATTGACAGTAGCAGCCCTCGTACTTGCAGAAATGGACGGAGAAGCCTGGCCAAAACCGATCAACTTAGATGCAGTCAAACGATACTATGTGTAACTATTTATGTTTTCACAAAAAGATGTAAATTTAACTATGCTCGACCTGATTCCCGTTTAAGAAGGGATACATAGGTAGCCCTGTGGGTTCGGTCACAATTCAGTAAAAATCCTATTTTTCCCCACCATCAGAAACTGCGGCAAAATTTTAAGGAGGACCCTCAAAATTCTATAGCATGAGAGGTTGCAATGTCTCAGATCGTGTCACAGTCACTGGTTCATCTAACCAATTTCTATAATAATATATTTTTATTACGTCTTTGAAACTATACTGCTTGCTTGTAAAATGACTATGTTTAGCCAACTCTAACCCCCTAATAATTTGAACAGGACCTTCGGACCAAGCAAAGCAAGCTGACGTAGGCATAAACCGACTTCCCCCTTTACAGAACTCATGATTTTTCTTTGGATGCAGGAGCGAAGAATATACATGCCTCCAAGTCACAATCTTTATAACAACCATGATATTGAAATCTATTAACAGGTAATAAAACTATGCTATCACCTGCTATTTATTCCATTTTTGCATGGGACTAAGATTTGTCCCGAATCTTGCATAAGACTAAGCTCTGTCTCCATATCTGCATGAGGCTAAGTCCTGCCTCCATTTTGCATAAGGCTAAGAACTGCCTTCCACTTGTATGGGACTAAGACATATCCCAAATTTTGCATGAGACTAAGCTCTGTCTCCGCATCTGCATGAGGCTAAGCCCTGCCTCAATATCTGCATGAGGCTAATCTCTGCCTCCATTTTGCATAAGTCGAAGCACTACCTTCCACTTGCATGGGACTAAGCCATGTCCCGAATTTTGCATGAGACTAAGCTCTGTCTCCATATCTACATGAGGCTAAGCCCTGCCTCCATTTTGCATAAGGCTAAGCACTTCCTTTCACTTGCATGGGACTAAGCCATGTCCCAAATCTTGCATGAGAATAAGCTCTGTCTCTATATCTACATGAGGCTAAGACCTGCCTCTATTTTGCATAATGCTAAGCACTGCCTTCCACTCTCATGGGGCTAAGCCCTTTCCTGAATCTTGAATGAGACTAAGCTTTATCTTCATATCTACATGAGGCTAAACCCTGCCTCCATATCTGCATGAGGCTAAGCTCTGCCTCCTTTTTGCGTAAGGCTAAGCACTGCTTTCCATTCGCATGGAACTAAGCCCTATCCCGAACTTTACATGAGACATAGTTATGTCTCCATCTGCATAAGGCTAAGCCCTGCCTCTATATCTGCATGAGGCTAAGCCCTGTCTCCAGTTTGCATAAGGCTAAGCTTTGCCTTCCATTTGCATGGGACTAAGCCTTTTCACAAATCTTGCATGAGGCTAAGCTCTACCTCTTATTTGCATAAGGTCAAACATCCTCTTATTTTGTCGAGACTAAGCACTATCTATTTGCTCTTCTTTCGGGCTAAGATCTGCCCTCAACCTCACAAGACTAAGTCTTGTCTTATTGATTTTATCATCATGTTATTGCATCTCATTGGCTGAAATATCGCCAACTTATCCAAAGGCGTCATTGTCTAAAGGAATCATCCTCATAGCCGGAAGATACCATGCCATGGCCTGAGGATCTCTAAAATTCGCATATCATTATTCAAAGGCGTCAAGGTTTGGAGGTAGCATTTTCATGGCTCGAGAACATCATTTTATGGCCTGCGAATCACCCACCGAACAATTCATGGTTCGGGACATCATGGTTTAAGGACGTCATCCTTAACCGTCCAAAGACAATTCTCATAGTCTGAAGGGAATTTGCATCATCTATATACTCACATGCATTGTGTTTTAAATTTTGCAGGTAATCCAGGAGGTAACCGTTCTTCGGACAGGAGCAGCCTTCGCTCCTGTTTCTGCGCATACCATTTTTACTTTGCCAATAATTGATTCCCATCAATTACCCACCTTACTCATGACATCCAACTATCTGCCCCATAATACATCCGTTACACTCCAGACTCACAACCATAACTCCGTCCAACATTACCCTTCGCAAAAGAACCTTGTTGAAACTGGCTATCATTCCTATAACAACTCCATCGGCTTCATTCTCCGATGAATCCAGAACTACACATGGCATGATTCCAGTAAAACTAGGGATATGTAGGCAACTCAGAGACTAGATCTCGGCCTGCATTTTTTCAAAACACCCATTCGGTCAAAATCGGTCATCATTTCTTTACCCGAAAACTCTTTCATCCTTCCTGAGTAAAGAGGGGAAGCTCTTGATACCATATTTTTCCCTCATATATTTTATAAATGTGCGTACAGACTTTCAAAATATTTTACATTAAACTATTCCTTATATTATTTTACGATGAGTTAATCATCCAAATTCATCATTTATGTTCATATGAGTATTCACACATTTTAATTGTATTTTTTTATAATTATATTTGCATGTTTAAGACCATAATTGCATATTTTATAAATATAGCCCCTACATAAGCATAACTACATTATGTATACAGAAATTGACTTTTTATATTTTTATAATAGTGAATAATTATTTTAATTCACCTTCATGCTTGTAAACCATTGTTTATCATTTTATTAGCTATTTTAATTAGTAAAATGGATATTTAAATAACAACCCCTAATTTACACCCAAAATTGGAAACCCCCCCCCCCCTCCCAAATCCAATTTATTAAACTCAGGCCTAATTTAAAATAACCCTAACCCAATTAAACCTACCTGACCCAGTAACTCCATTTAGTCATGGTCGTTGATCTTTTAGATTAACGGTCCACGATTAAACTTACCATATTAATCTCAAACGATCCCTTAAACCCCTTTATTTCTCTTATTTCCGCTGTCCTTAGTTCCATTATCTCTCAAACTAACCCTAAAACCTAGCCGTTGTCACCTGTAAAACTCCCCGCCCATGGGTTTTCTCTGTAATTTTCGGCCCTTGCCGGCCTGCTACATCTTCTGGTTGTTCGACTTCGTTGATCCATTAGAGAATCTCAAAGAGATTCAACCTGGTTTTGCTCGAAACTTTT
Organism: Nicotiana glauca; assembly: GCA_026770625.1. Taxonomy (NCBI): domain Eukaryota; kingdom Viridiplantae; phylum Streptophyta; class Magnoliopsida; order Solanales; family Solanaceae; genus Nicotiana; species Nicotiana glauca. The sequence continues at coordinate 29,621 of MU686875.1, forward strand.
TCATAGGCTGTCTATGGCCATTTTCATTTGTGAGTGTTGTTTTCTTCCTATTTTTTGGTTCGAATCTATTGATTTAGACCTATTTCCTTCCGTCTCTGTCATTTTCATTATTTGGTTTCAGAGATTTCTAAGAATTAGGGTTCGTTCTAAGTTCTCTTAAAACGATTTTCAAACTTCCAAGTGTTGAATCTGACTATCCTTTACTGGTTTGATTGATTTTTGTGTGTATGCTTAAACACTAGGTCTTTAAGTATCTGGCACTAGTTATTTCAGTGATTTTTCCCTTTATTTGTTTATTTCTGTCAATCCAATATACTGATTGATTTTTATTTGGGATTCGAATCATATTTACCTGTTAAGATCAGTATCTCTCTGTGATTTTTACCTATTTCCTTATTTGTGACTTTAATTGGTAATACTTGCCTTATACGAACTATCAGTCTAACTTAGGGATTTGATTGATTTCTATATGGTATGAGAATGATTTCTTGACTTAGTTGAGCCCTAGTTTTGTACCGTTAATTGACTCTCCTCATTCTAAGGGGTCTCTTCCGGATTCTTCTATATGAATTGACTCGCTAATTGGCTAATTGATTTATTTGATTACCCTTATTTTATATACTATGATTCACTATTTACCTTATTTGTTTTTACCTCACTAAGTGATATATATACTATAATTATGATTCTTCAAAACTCGAACAATAGTTCACAAACACACTCACACGCAAACTCTGCTCTCATCTCTCTCTGCTACTTTAATTCATTGTTTGTCTAGTTGGCTGAAAGTCAGGACTAAACTGTTGAATACTGCTACTTTACTTTCTGCTTTTGCTTCTTTAACTGATATGCTCTCACTTTACTATCATGAAAACCTCTGTTTGATTTGATCTATGTATTTCCTATTTCCAGCATGTCTATTTTATGTTACTAAATCAGTAGGATCTTTATATCAGCCTGTTTATCTTTAACTAGACCTATGTGATTCATGCTCATTATTCCTAGTCAGTATGTGTACTGCCTTTCAATTAGACTATATGTTTCTTTCTATTCAACCTAACCTACATGTTTCATTATAATAACATGCCTACTTCTGTCTTAATTGAACCTATGTGTCTACCACAATAACATGTTTACTTCTATGTTGACTGCAATAACTTATCTACTCCTGTCTAATTGAACCCATGTGTGTCCTGCTCTCAATCTGTTTATACTTGCTTTAGTTAGACTTCTGTGTTTCTATATGAACCAGACTCATGCTTATTTCTTCTTCACTAGCATATCCCTTCTATCTTATGTTCATCTCTGACCAATATGACTCCCCAGCCCTACTATCCCTCTATATGTGATTGAATGCTCACCTAGTAGTAGTTAATTAACTAAGTTGAAACTCTAAGTTACCTTGTTTCTGTCTATTATTTGACTACTGGGGCCTTTGTTTGAGTTACAATGATTGTTTTCTCCTTACTTCTTGAGAATCCCAAAACTATTTTCTTAAAAACTATCTCCTATTTTCAATCCTTATTCTTAGAACACCTAGGGTCTTGCCCCTCTAGTGTAAGAATTTCTTAGGAGTCCATGAGGCTCCTCTGACCTTTGATACACTGGAGTTGGCTTTCCAAACTTGCTCACAAAATGTTACTCTGAAAATGTTCTCGTGTAAGCATTGCTCGGGGTCCCTGAGGCCCTTGGGAACTTTGACACACCAGAATACTATTGGATGCACTATGAGGTTATGGAATTTTTGGACTGGTTGAAGGCCTGGTTTGCCAGGTTTACCTTTTGGGCCTATATTCAGGCTCCCTACAGTTGTAGCAATTTCACTTCTGTAATTCATTATTAATGTTGGTCTGTAATGATAATTTCTTGTAAACAGATATTGGGGAAATTAGTAAAAAAGATGGTTGCTTATACATATCCTGTGGGGAAAGGGTAGATACCAAGCTTATAGGTTGTTACAATATTTGTTTATTTAGATACCATGCCTATAAGTTGTTATAATATTTGTTCATTTAGACATCATGCCTATAGGGTTTAAAAATCTATCCTGCATTCTAGATAACATGTCTATAAGTTTGTTGCAATGTTTGTTTAGATACCATGCCTATAAGTTATTACAATATTTTTTGTTTAGATGCCATGCCTATGGGGTTTTAAAATTAATCAGTCCTTCATGTAAAAGATCAGTTTCTACATACTAATAAGGTTTAAATCAGTCTTCAGCATGTTTTAAAACAAATCGCTGCATTTAGATGCCATGCTTATAGGATTCTAAAACCAGTTTCTACATTTAGCTACCAGTATCTAAAAGTCTAAAATCAGTTATTACACCCAGGCAGCATATCTATAGGACTTAATAAACTCAAACTGCTTTGAAATGATTCCCAGAATCTGATTATGTTAAGACAACATGTTTATAGGGTATTGCAGATCCACGCCTAGGTAAGCCTATAGGTAATCAAGGTCTTATAAAAACTGTGAAACTATGCTTTGCTTGTTTGTGACTGCCCAGATTCAACAGGTTCTAAAATCAGTAAGCAAATGGATTAGGTCTTTATCACTCCGCCTTAACACAGTGTTGTGTCTTCTCTGCTTGTCATGCTCACCTAGATATCCTGTTCTAGGACCTTTCTAAAATATCTTAAATCTGTTGTTTGAGATGTGCACTTACTTGCTCTATTTTTGGAGGTGAAATGCGACCCTTTAAATGTTCTATCCTGGGTCCAGTGCTACGTTTTTTTGTTTTTTGCCTATAGTTTTCTCCTTTTAGTTACTTTAGGAGAGTCTAGACCCACCTTAACTAGAGGTCCTAAATACCTCTAGGACTATATAAGTAAAGGGACGGGTAGCGCACGCATAGGAAACATCTTAAGGTTGCTAGAACGCTTTAGGCTATGACCAGGGGGAGGGAAATTGGGTAGTAAAGGATATGATGATCATTGCGTTAATGCCACGTGTAACCCCTCTACTTGAGGAAGACTTACCGGGTATTGTACATATGTAATCCTATAGGCTAACAACCCTAGGACTAACCTTATCTTATTTATATATGTGTGCTCAGACTGCTTATCTGTTAGATTTCCTTTATTTTATATGTGTTCTTAGACTGCCTATCTGTTAAATGACTAATTCACATAATGTGAGTTCGACCGAGACCCACCGCTATGGACCGCGGGGGGGTACCTAATTCCTTCCGTTCAAGGTTATTTCGAGCCTTTAACTAATATCTGGTAATGTAAACTGGTTTTAGGAGTTATCTGCTCTAGGTTCCCTAACGCACCTTAACTCTTCAAATTCAAATACCCAATTCCCAAGAGGAAATGAGTTGTTCCCAATGAATGTCAAAACCTGGACTCCGCGAGGAAAAATGGGGCGCGGCACTAAGGCATAAAGAAATTTTTACTAAATATTTTAAGCCAAAAGGGGGAATAATAGCCATCTTTTAGAGGCCATATTGGCCCAATCTAAAGAGTACAAGGGCCAATACACTTAGAATTAGAGATCTTGTTCTCGCTCCATCTAAACCTAATGTTTTGACTATTCCGAGCCCTAATAAGAACTTACTTCACTATGGCTCAAGGGCTCATCATTATTTGACATAAACCCTAAAGGGCCTACACCTCAAGTTCGAACCTTATTCAAGCTCGATTGTGGTGACTTCGAGGGAGCCACCCAAGACCAAAATCTCGAACGCACCATTCAAAGCATAAGATTGTGCTTAAATTTTACAAGGAAAAAAATTTGTTTAAAATTGAGAAGGAATTGAAAAGGTTAAATTTCTATTTATATATATATATATATATATATATATATATATATATATATATATATTT
>MU686875.1:35380-45988 GCA_026770625.1 Nicotiana glauca
TATGTACAAGGGACCAGGGGGGGTCTTACAAAAAAAAATCATAGCCATGCCCAAAGCTTGTTTCTCCCTCATGGCTAGCTTTTGCTTTGGGCCCCTCGTCGTTATCAGACCTGCCTTGGCTGCCTTCATCGTCATCGGAGGAGACAAGCAACCTGGCATCAGCTTCAAGTGCCTTAGCTTGGGCTATCTCTTTGGAGAGGTCAAAACCACGAGCATGGATTTCCTTGAGGATCTCCCTCAGGGATTGGAACTTCGATAAGTGATTGCTACATCGCTCTTGATCAAAAGCCTCCCTTAGCTGTGTTTGAGCAGCCTCGGTACGTCTAGGTACACGGCTATGGATTTGTCAGTCGTGATCTTCGTCTTCTTGACCTGCGCCTTGTCCTCAACAAGCTCGGCTTCAAGCTCCTCAATCCTTTCGTCCTTGACTGAGTTTTTCTCTTTAATGATCTGAAGTTGGACCTCGGCCGATGACAATTTGGACAAATCATCCTCTTTCTCCACATCAAGGCGGTCCATGTTCTCTTTTCGTCGATCACAGTTAGCTTTGATCTGATCAACTTCTCTTTGGAGCAGCTCGATATTTTCCAGCTTTTTTTGCAACTGAGATATTGAAGTATTAGCCTCCATACTTGAGTCAAGGCCATAGTCTTTCAAAAGTATAGTTACCTGCTCATCTAGCTCGGCCTCTTCCTTATGAGCCTAGGGCAAGTCTGCTCAGATGTCCCTGATCTCCTTTTCTTTCTTCACATACACACATTTGGGGGAGTCTCACTCCTCGGTGAGCCTTTTAAGATTGTCCTCACACCGGTTCAGCTCAGCTTGGGATTTGGTAAACACTTCCCAATGAAGCACCACAGCGTATGGAGAAAGGAAAGAAATCAAACAGAAGAAAATAAAAGCAAACGTATTAACGGGGGATGAAGTTTACCTTGTTTAAGAGATGATGGGCCTCATCAAAAATGATAGTCGCATCTAGGTTGGAAACATCATCGATCCCTGCAAGGCAGGCATGGAATATGTCTTCCCAATCGTGGGCTATTCCCATATCGGGTGTCTCCACAGATCGAGCCTCCCGAATTTGCTCTTCAGAAAATTCAGGGCTAGGCGGCAAATCATCAATAGTGATTGCCCAGAGCAAGTCACATGGGGTACTCTCTCCTTTTAAAGAGCCCTACTACCGAACCTTTTGGGCACACTTACCGATTGTTCATCATGGCAGGAAATATCTTCGGCCCCCGATGACTCGGGAACTTTGCTCGAAGCACCTTTCGAGATCTCCTCAGTCCAAGGGTGAGTCTCCGCGACCATCACCGGTCCAGCTACTTTTGAAGCTTCGACACTCCCCCTATTTCGAGGCACCAGTTCACAACCAGCATATTCCCCCTCCTCTTCTTCATCTCGTAGCTTTTACGCTATGTCGGCAAAAAAAGTGGCGAAGCTGTCCTTTCACTTATGAGCCTTACTTTTCTTGGGCTTTGAGGTATTAGAAGGTGAGTCCCTTCTTCTTTTCTTGTCCTTAGCTGGTTTGGGAGCCACCTCTTCCATGGGCGGAGCCGGTCTCATTTCAGCAACATCCCCAAGGCTTGCACAAAAAGATATTCAAGTATAAATAAAGAGAAACGTTAGCAAAAAAGGGCATCGAAAGCTTACATGATAAACTTACCATGATTTTTGTCTTCCCATCTGCCCCTTGCTAAGTCACGCCAGCATCGCTCGGCATGGGAGGAACTCGAGGCCAACTTCCGAACCCAGTCTTTGAGGTCGGGAACCGCGTGAGGAATCCAGGTAACCGCTTCATAATGGTTGAAAGCATTACATAAAGCAAAAAATGAAGTTAGAGGACTAATGGGTAATACTTTACTTACGATCAGTGTTCCACTTCTCGGGGAACAGCAGTTTCTCCTTTGGGATTAGGTCGCATGTCCTTACCTGCACTAACCGTCTCATCTAACCTCGATCCATGTCCTCATAGATGCTCGTAAAAAAGGACTTCGTAGATCGGCATTGGAGCTTGATTAATCCTTGAAAAAGTCGAGGCCGATACAACTGTATGAGCTGATTGATAGTGAATTCCAACCCCTTGGCCTTGTTAGAGAAGAAGCGGAGCATGATCACTATATGCCAGAACGAGGGATGAACCTGGTCGAGTGTAACCTAATATGTCTTGCAAAAGTCAATGATAATTGGGTCAAGTGGACCCAATGTGAAGGGGTAAATGTAGACACTTAGAAACCCCTACACGTGAGTGGTGATACTTTCTTTAGGAGTAGGGATTTGTACCACGACCTCGGCCCCCCGGTTGCAGTGTTTCTTTAAAATTTCGAGTTGTTTTACCGTTGTCGAGCAAATAAATCTCGATACGTGTTCAAATCCGCCAGGGACCGTCAAAGAGTTCTCATCTTTGAAGTCGGTTTTTAAGACACAACGGCCGGGAACGTACTCGTGAGGGAGCGGTTCCACCTGTGTTTTATCACCGGCTGACCGAGAAGAAGAGGAAAAAGCTTTCTCCTTCTGCGGGACGGTCTTAGAAGTTTTCTCCATTGATTCACGTAGAAGAAAGCGAAAAGTGATGAAAATTGGTATTTTTAGTGCTAAGTAAGTTGATTCAATGAGTGGTGAAAGAGAAGATATAGAGAGAGTAAGGAACTAAAAAAAATTGTAGAGGCGAAAGTAATATTTGATTTCAACCAAGGAGCCCGAATTTATATGTTCACAGCGACGGTTCGGTGGTGCTAGTAGCCGACCGTTACTGGCAAGCATTAATGGTTTGGGGAACTGTACCAATAGGATGTTTCGGTCACTTCGATCGCTTACGTCACGGGGATGACATCATTATCGGGTTCTCCCAGAAATTGAAGCTCAAGTCGTTTCCTATCGTTTTACTCTAAGAAACGAGGGGACTATCTGTATACGGTGAAAATGGGGGCTACCCAATTTCATTCTTTGCTCGAGATAGGAATGTCACGCTGAAGATCTAGGGTGCCGAGGTCGACCTCGATTATGGATCGGAGAGAGGCAGGCTTCAAGTGACATCGGCGTAGGTCGATAACGAAAAAAGCGATATATCCACAGTTGATCGAGAATCGCTGCGTGAATCTTAGAACGGATTGATTTTCAGCGATTAATCAGTTGCCAAATATGATTTCCTACTATAAATAGATGTGTACCTTATTTAGAAATCGTCTATAATATAAAGAAGGATCTCATTCCTTTGTAAGATTCATTGTTCACTGATAAGAAAATATACCTTCATTACTTTCTTGTTATTTCACTTATTGTTCATCAGAGTTGCTTTATCATTTGCTATTCTTATTATCACACCCCGAGACTATCACATGTCGAGGTCGAGATTTGACTTGCATATTGGTTTGATTTATTTTATTCTCTAATTTATCTATTTAACTCCTTATTTATCAATTGGTATTAGATTAAATCACATATCCTTAAAACCATAATGTAAATTTAATTCTTATTCGAATTTTGGGGTAAACGCTAGAAATGACAGCAAGAAGATGGGATGAGATAACATAAAATAAGATCTGACGTTCATAGTGGTATGGACTATGGAGGATGTAAGCTTCATATTTAATTTCAACTACTTTACATCTTGGACATGAAAACTAGCAATAATTGCAACGTCGTCTTAAATAGGTCTTCCAAAGATATTTGAATTGTTTTTTATAACATTTATGTATGGAGAAAATAAAACATAAAAGGAAATAAGGAAAAAGAGAAGACTTTATTAGAAGAAGCTGATTGTGATAAATTTTCAAAGCTAACAGTTGCGTATTACTTGGATATAAAAAGGCCACGATTCAAATATAATAAAATATTAAATACTTTGAATAAAAAAAAATATTAAAATACAATTTTACTTCATTTCTTCTATCACCAACTCACTACACTTCCTTTATAGTTTGTTTGGTCTAGCTTCTCCAAAGCCGTAAGTATTTTATTTTTTTAAGTATCTTTTTTAAAGTTAAAGTATTTGGCCAAGCTTGTAGAAGAAAAGTAATGTTTTTAAGTAGAAGCAAAAAAAAGTAGCTTCTCTCCAAAAATATTTTTATGTTTTAAAAATTACTTTTGAGAAAAATACGCTTAGAAGCAATTTCTAAAAGCTTGGCCAAATACTAATTGCTGCTCAGAGTGCTTTTCAAATTAATTAGCAAAACAAAAACTACTTCTCAGTTGTTTACCCTAAAAATTGAGTAACAATTAAACTTGTGATGTGATTTTGAGGATACGTGATTTCACTTAATACCAATTGATTAACCTAGAGATAAGTCATGGGAATCGACAAGAATGTAAAATAAACCAATGCTTTGACAGTGCCATCGAGCTGATGAACCATCAATAGTAGTAAAGTAAGAACAGTTGAAAAACAATAAGCTTATGAACAAGATAAAGAGAAAATATTATATTGCCTTGATCTGTATGAATGTAAGGTGTTTACAAATGATGGGGACTCTCTTTTATATAGTAGAGGAATCCTAATTGTGGTATAATTCTAATTATGGAAGTAAATCTCATGATTGACACAAATAATCGCCTTTGATTTGATCCGTTCCGAGATTTCAGCAGTGATCTCTGACCGGTTACGGATATTTCGCCTTTCTGTTATCGTGTTTTGCTCGAAGCCGATCATATCTGATCTCAATCATCGGGGACCACGATCTTGATGGGTACCTTGGTACCTTATTTTCGTGCTCTGGCCTAATCCATTACTAGGCTAACCCTCAACGTAGTTCCCTGGTCTCAAAATAATGGCAAAATTGGTCAAGCTCGATTTTACCCGTATATAGAAAGTCCTCTCGTTTCCTGGAGTGTAATGAGAAGAAACAAACTGAGCCTTTGATTTTATACTTCGACCAATTATGATGTCATTCTCATGATGCAAGCGGCATAAAACGATCGAAGAGTCGAGTCGTTACAGTTCCCAATATTATTAATTAGCGTTAGTTGATGGTCGGCCACTAGTGCCCTTGAACCGTCATTGAAATATTATAAATAGATCCTCTTCATAATTTTCTCAAACTTTATTTTCAAAAAATTTCTCAATCTTCAAAGCTCTCCTACTTTCGTCAGGTTCCTCAATTCTGCAAATTATTTACATCTCGTTTGCCAATCCTCTCTTAAAACAACAAACTTCATCTTCTATTTTTTTCTTAACTCACATAGAAATGGCGAAAAAATCTAAGACTGTTCCCCAAAAGGAAAAAGCTTCTTTGTCGCGGTCGGCTGGCGATAAAACACTGGTGGATCCACGCATCGAGGATTGTGTTTCGGGGTCGTGTGATCTTACTTCCGAATTTAAAGTTGAGAAACCGTCTTCGGTCCATAGCCGATGTGAGCCCATGTCGATATATATATATATGCTTAATAACTGAAGGCGATCTTGAGCAGGTGAAGAAAGATTGCCATTAGGAGAATAGAGCGGTGGTGGTTCCTAACTCCGAGGAGGATATTACCACTTATCTGAAAGGGTTTTTAAGTGTTTACACTTACCCTTTCATGTTGGGTCCCGTCGATCCCATTATTATCGACTTCTGCCCCCAATATTACATAACCGTAGGCCAAATCCACCCCTCTTTTTGGCGCATCATTATTTTGCTCAAACTCTTCATGAGCAAGGTCGAAGGGATGTCTTTCACCCTCGATATCTAATTAAACTGTAAAACCCCTGTCTCTATCGAGGCGGATTAGTAAGGCTTCAACGCCGGGCCACAAAGGTGTTGTTCTCAAGCATAGACAAGGACAAAGATCGAGGATGGATGGGTCGGTTTGTGCGAGTGACGACTTTTGACATAATCACGGCCGAGAAGATGCTATTCCCCGAAGAATGGAACATGAAGCATAAGTACAAACCCACCAATAGCTTTTGTTGAATGTTTTTCTTTCTTTACCTTTTCTCATCAACATTATTTCTTATGATGCAACGGTCTCTTGGGTGCCCGGTGCAATCCGGAACCTTGAAGGTTGGGTTCGAAAATGGGCCTCGACCTCTTCGTACGTAGAGCACTCGTGGCACAATTTGGTCGAGGGTCGATGGGAGGCCAAAAATCATGGTAAGATTCTCTATCCGTGTTTGATTCCTTCCTGTGAAATGTTTCTTTTTTATTTTTACTTGATTTACTTCCATACACATCTCAGAGACAATGCTATCATGAGGCCGCCCGTACCTGGGAAGAGGAGGCCCCGAAAACAGTTAGGATAAGAAGAGGAAAAGGGTCTCGCCTTCTAAGACTCCAAAGCCTAAGAAGAGCAAGGCTCACAAGTCGAAGAATGACGCTACCGCTCTGCCTGGCGAGATAGCCGAGAAACTATGATAAGAATAAGAGGAGAAAGAAGATACTGACTATGAGTTGGTGGCTCAAAAGAGGGGAAGTGCCGAAGATTCAAAATCAGCTGAGCTAGTGACGTTCGAGGAGGCTCATCTTCGAATCGAGGAGATCTCGGAAGATGGTATAAGCAAAGTCGCAGAGTCATAGGAGGTTAAAGATCACTCTCGCCATGATGAATAATCGGATGGTGTTCCTGAAGGGTCCGGTTCCAAGGCCCTTCGAAAAGGAGAGAGCGACCCAAGTGTCTTGCTTGGGGCAATCAAAATTGATGATTTGCCGGCCCTCCCCACATTTTCTGCATGGCAAATTCGGGAGGCCCAGTCTATGGAGACCTTCGATGTGGGAACGGCCTACGAAGGGGATGACTTATTCAGTGGCTGCTTCTCAAGGTTCAATGATGTTTCCGACCTATATGCACCAATCATTTTTGATGAGGCTCAGAGACTCCTGAACCAGGTAGATTTTAGCCCCCGTTATTAGGTTTACGTTTGCTTTTATTTCCTTTTGTCTGATTTCCTTCCTTTCTCCATGGGAAGCGTTATTAGGTTTACGCTTCATCGGGAAACATTTTCCAAATGCTGAGTTGAGCTGAACCTGTGTGAGTCTGATGTCAAAAGGCTCAAGGAGGAGAAAGATTCCCTCAAACTCCTCTCTGTGAAAAAAAAATAGGAGGTCAGGGACCTCCGAGCTAAATTGGCAACAACTCATAAAGAGCAGACTGATCTGATTGAACGGGTAATGAAGAATTTTCTTAAAAGTTTGGTGTGTTGATTCGGGGATGGAAACTAATACCTTGATCCTGCAGGTTCAATAGAAGTCCTAAAATATCGAGTAGCTTCACGTGGAGGCTGAGATGAATAAGGCAGAGACTTTAGGGTAGAAGAAGAACATGGTGTCACACCTCCTTTTGGCGCTACCCGCGTGGGCGCAAGGGAGTTTTTCCAATTAAAGAACAATCGAAACGGGATTTATTTATTTAATTCAGAGTCGCCACTTGGGAGATTTATGGTGTCCCAAGTCACCGGTTTGAATCCCGAATCGAGGAAAAGATTGACTCTGTTTAACAGTCTGCGCACCAGAAATCCGGATAAGGAATTCTGTTAACCCGGGAGAAGGTGTTAGGCATTCCCGAGTTCCGTGGTTCTAGCACGGTCGCTCAACTGTTATATTCGGCTTAAATTATCTGATTTATACATGATGAACTTATGTGCAAATTTTAACTTTTTACCGCTTTTATTATTATTATTTTTATTTTACAGAAAATTGCAACGTCGTGAAAACGCATCTCAAACCACGTCACAATCAATGTACCCGTGGTTATCAACACATTTCAACTCCGTTAAGATTTGGATTTGGGTCACATAAATGTGCACCCGAGTTTAAGAAAGTAATTTATTCAAGGCGCGCCTAAAGCGACTAGCGTATCATTATTTTGGGTAAGGCCGTGAAATTCACCAAACGGCCCTTCCCGATTTTCTAAATATTTTTAAACCTTTATTGAGGGCCCCGCAATCTTGTATTTTATTGGGCGAGGCTCGTCTCATTTATTTTAAAAGGATAATCCTAAAGTGACTACATTTTTCTATTTTTAAGTTCGTCTCTAAAATAAAAGAGAAAAATCCTAGTTAATTACATGCTTGAGAAGGCCATCATTTATTAGTTACTAGCTTGCGACTAAAAGGAATATTACTAAAATTGAAATTATAAGTAAAATATGGAATTGACAAATAATATATTCAGAAAAAAAAAACTAATTATCCTATCACTAATTTGAACCCACATTGTTAGATGAATTGAACCGTTGGAATTAATTATTTACAAATATTTGAAAATAGAATTAACCTTAATCACTAATGCTTATTTGAAAGTTTATTAAACTTAAACGTTATCTAGTCTTGTTTGAACTCAAATCATGCCTTAATGCCTAATTCACGAAATTAGTTCAAATTCATGTCTTAACTAAATTTAGCTACATGTTCACGATTAACCTACTGTTGACAATATTAAAACCTTAATAGCTAGTGAACTAACCAGTTTTGCCAAGCCGATTCACTAAAGACCAACTTATGTTATTTTCCTCTTATTCCAATTGTTAAACAGTTTGACAGTAATGAGCACGCTTGAACATATACTACCCAATAACCAAACTAAAGCAAAGTATTATTGAAGACATTACTACAAGATGCCTAGTTATGCAAAGCGACAGAAATTTACAGCATAATAATACATGAAATAGCCTAAATACAATCCGTAAAAAATTAAAGAAAAAAAAAACTAAATTAAAACTTCAAAGTTTCATTCTTCGTATATATATATTCATGCTTTCACATTTCAGTTTACAATATCGACAAGGTTACAGCCATGTACCTGGTATTGGAAACAAGAGAAGAGGAACGTGAGATATCAGCAAGGCAATAATCAACACAGCAACAGCAGTAGCTAAACCCAACAACAGATTTCAACAAAAACCCGATGAAATCAAACCAGAAAATACCAACAAAAATGGACTTCAACCCACAGCAGTATCAACACTAGCCAAATGAACTCAAAGACACACTAGAGTTACTTAAGATCAGTCTTAGTGTATTTGAATCAAGAGAAATGAAATCAATGAATCAAAAAGAGAAGCTTCAAATAAACAATGGTGTTTTCGATTCTCTAGTTTTTTTAACTCTCAATTCTTTTTCATTCTCTATTTTTTTTTTCTTAAGTTCTGAAATTTTTCTCTCTCAAAAAATTCTCCTTTTTTTTCTTTTTTTTTTCTCCTATATTTTTTCCTTCTTCTATGATTTTTTCTTCTCTCTTCTTCTCTATTTTTTCTTCTCTATTTTTTCCTCCTCCTCTTTCCTAAAATTTCTCTTCTATTTATAGCAAAAAATTTCGAAAATTTTCAGATTTTTTTTAATATTTTATTATTTGATTATTTTTTTAATTAAAAGAAATCCCACTTACAAATTGCTTTTTATTTTTTAGAAAAAGAAATCCCACTTACAAATTGCTTTTTATTTTTTAGAAAAAGAAATCCCACTTATATTTACTTTTATCTTTAAAATTCCAATTATAATTACTTTTATTTTTTTAATTTTTCACTTTGCTTTTATTTTATTAAAGAAAAGATCACTTTCTTTTACTTTTCTTTTAAAAATTTAACTTTCTTTTATTTTTTATTTTTTTAATTTTCAGCCACTTTTAGCTTTTATTTTTTAATTCCAACTTTGTTTCCTTTTTCAATTATTTAAAACCAACCGAAATAAAAAAATAAAAAAAATATTTTCGGATATTTTTTTAAAAAATAATAATAATATTAATAGTAATAATTGACCTTTTAAAATTTATATTATTATCTTATATATAAAAAAAATAAAACAAAAGCTAAAATACATAGAGTAAAAAATCCAAATACGGTAAAAATAATTATATGTATCCTAAGATATACATACACACACACACACACACACACATACATATATATATGTTTGGGCCTAGATTTTAAATTTAGGAAGAGGCACAATTCCGAATTTGTTTCTCTATTTTTTTTCTTTTTTTCTATTACTAATTAATAAAACTAAAATGCTAAGATTAAATTATAAAAACCAAAATTATCTTAAAATACTAATTAAATCCTAATAATAATTATCACACAAAATTAAACATCAATTAAAATAAAATCGCACAATTTGGACATTAAATGCTAAAAATGCAAAAATACATATTTTTTGTGATTTTCTATTTTTTTTTTTGCTAAACAAACGTAATTACTCCTAAATGTAGAATTATATCCTAGATGCAAATGTGACATATTTTGTATTTTATATTAATTTTAACAAATTAAATATGTACAGACAAATACAAATAATTATCCAAAAATGCCGCGAAAAATCTAAAAATTGCACACAAAGAAAATTTGTTTTATTTTGAATTTTTGGGAGTATTTCTCATATAGGGCAAAAATCATGTGCTCACAGCTGCCCCTCTTTTCCCGTAAACACGAAGAGTTTTCGTGCAAAGATAAGTGAGCGGATACGAGCGATTTTTTGCCCGTTTGAGTACTCCGTGAGAAGCATTTTTTTTTTCAAAGATTTGACCGATCCTTTGCTTCAAAAGGTTTTCTATATATCCCTGGCTAAAAGGGAATCAGGTCAATGTAGTTCGGGAATTTTTGGTAGCTGGGACTACCATGAAGCTGTGATTTTGCTGTTATTGCTATTGCTGCTACTGCTTACTGACCTCCTTATTACACCGTGCTAAAATAAAATAAGAAGCT
>MU686878.1:0-31478 GCA_026770625.1 Nicotiana glauca
TTTATTTTTTTGATTTTTCTAAAATTAAAGAGTAATTAATTTCTATTTTTGGTATTTTCTAATTAATACAAAAATAGTATTTTATTTTGATTTTCTTTGCTTTGTTTTTTCCAAAAAATAAAACAAATCTTGGTATTTTCACACAATTTTCACACAAAAATTATTTTTGCATATATTTTTGGAATAATTTGCTTGGGGCAAAAAATCACGTGCTCACACCTAGTTGCCTTTCTTGCTAACATTAGGGCTCCAATCCTTGAAATGATATTTTTAGACATAGGGCCTCAATTTCCTAGTCGTCTTTTTTGCCAACATTAGGACTCCAATCTCTAGGTTGAAATTTTAGACATAGGGCCTCCATTCCCTAGTCGCTTTTTCCCTTTTAAAGACACACAATCCTTATTTTATCGCTTTAAAAAAACAAAGTTTAGATCTTAGTTACAAATAACTCACGAAATTTTTCCTAGTGAAAACTGGGACAGAAAAATTTTGTTCGTTTGTTTCTTTTGTTGTCTGAGCAGGTTTGACCTCGAGGCACAGGATTCGAGATGACCAAAAGAATGAGTCTCAATACAAAATAAAGAAAAGAAGAGAAAAGAACAAAAAATAAGTGAACTCAAAGTGCCGAGGCGGAGAAAGATGCGGACTGCTCAAGATATGATTGAAGTCACAGCCTTCACATGTCCTGCCTGCATCCAAAGCTGAAGAAAGAACCAGCACCTACAACAAACGAGCATCAAGATTCAGATCAGAGTGTACAACAAGAACCAGCTAAGAAAAAAGATCAAGCTTCAAGAGATTTATAGATAGGGGTCTTGTAACTCGTAGCTGATAGGCTTTAGCTAGTTTAGCTCTTTTATTTTCCATTTTTTTGGTGTAATAAGGAGTTCAGCAAGTAGTAGCAGTAGCAGTAGCAGCAACAGTGAAATCACAGCTCCCGGTAGTCCCAGCTACCAAAATTTCCAGAACTACACTGACCTGATTCCTTTAAAGCCAAGGATATGTAGGCAACCTTTGAAGCAAGGTTCGGTCAGACTATTTTCAAAAATGCTTCTCATGAAGTGTCAAACGGAAAAATCCCTCATAATTGCTCATTTTATCTCTGCCCGAAAATCCTTCTTGTCTTCGAGCAAAGAGGGGCAGCTGTGAGGACGTGATTTTTGCCCTACATGAAAGTAACTCCTAAAATAGGCCAAAAATAATTTTAATTAATTTTGTAAGAGTTTTTCTTTATTTAATTGCATTTCATGCATTTACAATATTTTTAAATCATAAAAAAAATTATAAAAAATTGTCACATTTTAATTTCATGCCATCTTAGGTTTAATTTAGATTTAGGAATTTAAATGCATTCATTAAACAAAATTACAAAAACAAAATTACTACAATAGTTATGTCCACATTTTTTTTTTAGTTTTAAATTAGTAAAAATAAGTAAAATTAACTTTACAAATAATTTAAGGTAGAGCCTAATTTAGGATTTTATTTAGATGGTTTAATCAATTTAATTATAATTTAAAATCAAAGAAAAAGAGGAAAAAAGGAAAATAGGAAGTATAAATATTTTTTGCCTTGATTCATTTAAAATTGGGCCGATTCTAAAAGGCCCAAATTAATTTTAAACCTCAAACCAATTCCAATACCACTACTCACATTACCCTTTACTAAAACCCTACCCCCTATATATAAAACACAACTAGGAAAACTAAAAAGGGAGATCAGCTCCTAAATCCCTTACCCCCTAGAAACGGCGCATCTCCCTTCCTTCATTTCCGATTTGGATAACAGAGAACAAAATCGGGTCCCTCACCCCTAGAACAGAGACCCCGATGCTGCCTCAATTTCACCAAAAAAAATGCTCTCAAGAGAACCCAGTTGACAGATTTCTCCTTCCTTAAACACTCACTCTCTCATACTCAAAATAGTTAAAAGTTTGGGATTAAAGAGAAAAATCTGGTTCTGGTGTTTTCAATTGTGCTACTGCTTTTACGAGGGTGCTGTAAACGAGGCTATTGACAAGGTTTTAGGAAGACCTATTCGACCTCAGTTCGTGATTGCTTCCATCGGTTCTTTTACCTTGCAGCAAGCTCGGCAACCTGTATGTGTTCTTTAATCTTTTTATTAATGAAAAATCAATAATTTCTTAAAGTACAATTATGAGGTCTCTTTGTTCTATTTGGCCGGCAAAGCAGTTAGTGACGAATTTTAAAGGGTTAGAGTAAAGGCAAAGAAAATAAAGAGCTTGGGTTTAAATTTGTGTGCTTTGTTTATAAAGACTGAAGTAGATAATTTTCCATGTTCACTTAATGGTCGTATTTTTCCTTTTTCTTCTTTTGTAAGAATATGGTCCCAATTTACTCATCCTGCAATATCTTGAATTCTTGCTGCCTTTTTACGTATTCTTTTTTGTTTAAACAGATATATTTGTATATGATTACATGGTTGGAAAAACTACAGATGTTGAGCCATTATTTCCCCCGGTAGTTATTGCTTTTGAAATTACACTATTGTTAGTATCACGGATGTCCACCCTAACATGTATTGATACCGAAACTAGTGTAAAAAAAATGCTTGGAACATTTATAAGCAGTTTAGGATAACAGAATCACAAACATCGTAGCTTGCTTTTCGACGCGATTAATAAACCGTCGTGACAATGGGTACGGTTCGCGTGACATAGTTACAATGCCTAATTCCAAAATTTGGGGGTGCATTTCATGTGAACCGACCACAACAACTTTGAACATTAATAAAATAAATCATGTTGCGACTTGCGAGTGCATTTCATGTAGTGTGGTTTGCGGTGTGTTCCAAACGGCAAGTGTATGACAATCATAACTTGTTCAAGAAAGTAAATCCATAAATCCTAAAAGCGGTTTAAAATGATTAAAAGGCTTTTATAAAGCTAAAATGCACAATAGGCTAAACATGTATTAAAATTAGATAATAGGCCAATTGTGATACTTTAAGCGACCGTGCTAGAACCGCCGGGGAGGGGGGACGGGTGCCTAACACCTTCCCTCGGGTTAATAGAATTTTTGGTTCGTAGACTTCAAAAGGAAAGTCGAATTTTCCTCGATGTGGGATTTAAAATAAACCGGTGACTTGGGACACCAAATAAACTATACCAAGTGGCGACTCTGAATTCAATAAATAATCCCATTTCGAATAATGTCACTTTAATTGGAAAAACTCCCTTATACTACCTTCGGGTGTATAAAAAGGAGGTGTGACAATTCTGACACTCGATTTCTCGACCTCCCTTTGGCGATATTATGCTGGCAATTCAAATCGCGGAATAATCTTCTACGGCAGATGGCGTGTCTCGTAAGTCTCTGTTCGATGTCTTGTCTATTCCGCTCCTCGAGGTGGAATTACTGCCGTCGGTTCATTTTTTCAAGGAAGTAGTAATTACCTCCACCAGTCGACCTTCCAGGACATTGGTGATCGTGTTGTTTCTCTCCTATAAATGAGGGCGTCTTGTAGAATTACATCCTTCATCCCAATACTTCTGTTGGTGCGCTTTGCTTCTTTCTTTCACACCATCTCCTTCTGTCTTTCGACTATCATGATGGGAGCTTTCTATCTTGACGCTGTTTGGAGAAACTCCTCCAAGCTGCGTCGAGACCTTCTACCAGGGTCTACCTTTATGTAATGCAACACATGTTGTTCCGATATTGATGTGGTCGCCGAGATGCAGGCCGCTGCTACTGCCGTTGGCCTGAGATGGCGGTGGATGGAGAGTTGGTTTTTCCTTTGCGTAGATGGCAATTCGGATTATGCACCGCTGCTCAACTTTACACCCTGGCTCGACGTGGACCTCCGCCCCAAGCCGGAAGCTTGCACGGCTTAATGCTTCGAGGAGCAGTGTTCGAAGCACCCGTGCAAGCGGGACCGAGGGTGGTTAGGTCTACTGTCTCTCTAAAGTTTCCTTGACCAAAGAGGGTCTTCGAGCTTCGGAGAGCTGTCGTGCTTTTTTCTCCCCCTCCCTTGCTACCTTCGCCTTCTTTTTCATCTTCGTCTTTGAAGTGCTACTTTGAGGGACCGAGAGTGAGGCTGCCGGAGGTGTGCAAAAAAGGATGCAATCCTTGAAGACTCTGCCACCGAGAGCGTGCCTTCGAGGGTAGAGTAGGTTTTAGGCTCTTTCTTCATGTACCCCCTTTTGTCGTATCTGTGTGGGGAGACCTTTGCAAACTTTCGTACTTTGTATGTAATGACCCTCCGGGGGCTTTGTACTTGAATACTTCATAAATGGGAAATGAACTTTGTTGATCCTTGCCTTTGAATTTTCTCCTATTTTTTTTATACCTTCATGCCATTCGAGGCTCTTCGAATGTACCTTTCTGTCCAGCCGATTGCTGATATTAATTTTGGGAGTGAGTGTTTTCTTTGATATTTTGCGAATGGACAGGGACTTGTTCCAACCCTATTGTCCTACCACGGACGACCTTGGGTTGGCCCGACAGATCGGTGCCATAAGACTCTCGAGTTATGTTGAGTTCCAAGGCTTTCGGGGTATTGCCCTGGATGTAGGCCATCTTTTGGTACACCGAAGCCCTTATTAGTCTGGATAAAGATGACCCCTTCAGGCCACGTGAGATAGATTTATGTCCCTCTTTTGGCGTTTTGTTTGCTATGCCCTTTTGGGGTTTTTGAATGCCTTCTTTTGTTCGCGGGTCATCGTAGCCTGCCATGATAGCTGGTTCTGGTTTTCAGTTGGTTGGCTAGGCTCTTCCCTGATCTTTATTGTCGTACATCAGATCGATGGAGGGTCGATCGGATAAGCTCGATCTATCGGGGCCTGTTGGTTTGTTTGGAGATCATGCGTCGAATTCTGGGCCCTTCGGGAACGCTACCCTCGATAAAGGTCATTTTGGGTGCCTCGATGAGCCCTGTTGATTTTGAAGTAGATAACTCTTTCAGGGAGTGCAAGGTTGGCTTCCGTTTTGCGAAGTTTGCCTATATTTGGCGTGCTTCTTCGGGACCTCATGGATCTTGTGAGATCGGAGCTCTTGGGGTTTACTCCTCTGGAGAGGTAATCGCGGGCCCGGGCTCATGCCTTATATCTGATACTGGTGCTTTGGAGTTCATCGTGACCCTATTTCATGGGGGCCGGGGATCCGAACGCAAAACGCTGTCTAGAGTCATGGAGATAATTCGGGCGGCTTACCGAGCTTAGCTGTTTGTTGGAGATCGCTTCCCAGGTTGAGCATCAACCCGTTGATTCGTACTGAGGCTACTGGCTTCTTGGAGCTTTACATCGAGCAGGCGACTCACCGTTGCCTCTTCCATATAAGAGGAGTGGCTTCGGCCTATCTGCGAGACTTCACTATTTTTTGGGTAGCCGCTCTCCTATTTCGGCATAGGGCTTCCTATCTTTTTAGAGTCGGCACTTTATTGCTTTGTTTTGTCAGTTCTGCTACAGTCATGGCGACCACCTTGGAGCCGGTACAACAAAGGGCGGAAAGTGTTGTCCCCGGCGCTGGAGAACTGAAGGATTTCGTGCCGGAGACGGCGTCTTTGTTAAGAGAGAAACATGTGGAGATGGCTAGGCGAAACTTTGGGTGGAGCAAGGGGGAGAGACTACCGGTGTTTGCCCCCGGTGAAGCCATCGCGGACTCTACTAACGGGTTCCTGAGCGTGTATTTGTACCCTTTCGCATTTGGCCCTCTTGATAAGGTTGTGCTTGAATTTTTCTTAAAGTATCGAGTTACTGTGGCATAGATTCATCCGGTGTTTTGGCGAACTATGCTAATGATGGTATTCTTTACGAAAAATGCCGGACTTGAATTTTCGCTCGATCATCTCATCAGGCTGTATCGGCCTTTCCATCATCGAGAGCTGCTAACCTTGAGGGGTCGCTCGCCCACACCCTTTTTTGTCGAAGACGAGGAAGGCGGGGATCGAGAGTGGGCCCGCTGGTTTGTCCGAGTTAGGATGACCTATATCATTGCTGCGGAGTTCTTGCCGTTCCCCGAAGGGTGGAACTATGTACGTAAGTAGGGCGTTTCACCGTTCTTTCAGATTTTACCCATAAGGAAAGTCGGCCAAATAACCAGTATTATTCCCTTTGTTAAATCAACTTCATGGACGCTGGGTCGAGTTTATTATTTGCCCAGCTGGGTTTGAATGTTGGTAACCCATTTGTCTTGCGATGAACACAGGTGGTGAGCTATCTCTCGCATCAGGTGGGGAGTGGATCATCAAGGTACGTGCGTATGTTGCTTTTCTTCTGACGATGTGTAATTGAGGCAGCATTTTCCTAGCTCATTTACGCTGGACGCGTTGTTTTTGTATACGTCAGGCGGTTCCCCGGGGTGAGGCAGCGTTCTTCCGAATATGAGATGGAATCGTCGGCCTCCAAGCCGGGAGATGGTAGTAATAAGAGGGTTCGGGACCCATTATGTAAAGGAGCTTCTAGTGGCATTGGATGAGCTCGTATTTATGTGGACGGAGCATCACCTGAGTCGGCTGTCCTCGGGATACCTGTTTCTCGGCGAGCGGCATTGGTAAGAGTGTGTTTTGACTTGGAGAGATCTTGTCATCTTCATTTTGTGGTGAGTTCGTGCATAATTCCTTCATATCCTGTGTCTTCCTTCACTTATTGAATATTTCTTGCGCAGGCCTGTGATAGGCTCAAGTCCGAGTTGCTTCGTCAAAACGCCATGCTTCAGAGGGTTCGGGATGAGGGAGAATCCCTTAGGCTTCTTTGCAAGGAGAAACAGGTTGAGCTGCAGCATTGGCGGTATGAGGCGTATCGGAGCTCGAACTATGAGAGTTATTTGGCGGAGCAAATAACTTCCTGTAGTGCGTTCCTCGCATCTTTCTAATTTTGAGGCTAACTTCTTATTGCCATATCAGTTACAGAAAAAGGCAGAGGCCTTGGAGTACCTTAAGGGCGATGTGAACCGTGTCAGGGCAGCCTACGAGGAATTAAGGGTCCAAGTGCGGACTCAAGCTTTGGAGGAAATGAGCGTCTCGGCTAGGATCCCTGCCTTTGAGGTCCAGCTTAACTTGACCCGTGACAACACAATGTTCAGGCAAATATGATCGATAGACTTGAGTCCAACCTTTTGAAGGTTAGGGCCGAGATAATCGAGGCCAGGCTGAAGCAGCGCTGATCCGGACCAGGGCAGATCATGAGATGGCGATTTTCACAAAGGACGTTACTGATGCCCAATTCGAGTTGAGGCAAGCCCTTGATCTTGAGAAGAGGATCGAGGAATATGTTCGCTGCCGATCCCGGAGAGAAGTATTTGAGGAGGTCGGAGCGAGAGGCTTTATCCTCTCGGAGGAATTGGCTCAAGCAAGGGCGGAAGAGAGTGATACTCGGTCACTCCTCGTGGACGTTGCAGAGGGCGATCTTGACGGGCTATAGCTCTTCAGCACAAAATATAGATCATTTCATTATGTAACCTGGTTTCTGGCGCACGCAGGGAGTGCCTGCAGGAGGAGAATGTTTTCTTCCGTATATAAAATATAAGGAGAATTTTTAAGGCATTATTTCTTCTGTACCTTTTTCTGTTGTTGCTCTTAATTGTGTATATTGGTTTATGGGATCGGTCCCTGAGCCGTGCTATGGATTGAACTCCGATTGGCCTTCCAGCTTTTTCCCGTCTTCATGGGTGGCGGGTGATGACCCTAAGTGCTTCTGGACCGAAGCGTTTTTGTGGGCGCATAGCCTAGGGTTCTACCGCGACTGTTGATAGCGTCGTCAAGGTCGTTCTTTTAGGCGTATGGTGATTGAATTGTCCTCGGGCTCAGTTTCCGAGTCGGGATCCGACTCGATCTTGATTTACCCTTGAGCATGTTTGGGCTTGTGACAATGATTCACATTCTATGCCCTTGGGCATTTGGCGATCTTCCGGGTCCAGTCTCCGAGTTGCATTGCGATTCGAGCTATAACTGACCCTTTAATATTCTCGGAGGTTGGGGCTGGAGGTAATGGCATCGACGTCATGCCCTCGGGAATATTATGATTTTTGGGTCCAGTCTCCGAGTCACGTTGCGACTCGATCCGCAATTGACCCTTTAATTTCGTCTGAGTTTTTGGCCAGCGATGGTGGCACTTACGTCGTTTGGTCATAGAGACCTTTTGATATGAGGCCCGGAGGCTTGCTTTAGCCGGTGACTAATGGTACTTGCGCTGTTTGGTCGTAGAAACCTTTTAATATGAGGTCTGGAGGCTTTTCTTAGTTTAACTATTTTGGATCCAGTCTCCGAATCGGGTTACAATTCGAGCTTACTTTAATCATCAAGTTATCAATTTCCAAGCTGATGGTCGTAGCGACCTTTTAGTGTGAGGCCTGTAGGCTTTGCTTAGCCGGCGATAATGGCACTTACATTGTTTGATGTGTGGCCCGTAGGCTTTGTGTAGGCTTTGTTTCCTATCGTTAAGGTCTTATTGATTGTTTTTTCCTGACCCGTCATCGGTTCTAAAAGAACCTCAACTTCAATTCGTAGTTGGCGATGTTTCGAGCACCTCAAAAGGTTTATAGCTCGTAGGTCGAGTAGATCAACATTTTTGCGATTTTGGAGCCGACGTGGTCGGGACTTATTTATTTTTCCTTTTGAGGGAAGCCTGTTTTTAACCGGTTCTTTCTGAAGTAGATTCGGAGGATTTTTTAGCAACAGTTGGGCCTTCCCGAGTTGCGCTTTATGGGTTGTTGTAGCCGTTTCAACTGTAGTCGTTTGCATTTGGCCGTGGCCATTTTTGATCCCGAGAAGCAGTTTAGGCATCCATACCGAGGGTATGCCCTTTAGGGATTCTTACAAATGTGTGGCCTAAAACTGCGGGATTTTTCATGCCTGTTGAGGTCTTACAATTTGTCATGCCTGTTGAGGTCTTACAATTTGCCATGCCTGTTGAGGTCCTACAATTTATGGAGAATGGATCTGGTTTTTGCTGAGGCTTCCCGTTAGGGTCTTACAGTTTTGAATTTTCCAGTGCGTGGCAATTGGCGACAGTCTCTAAGTCCTCTAGTTTGCTTGAAGACAGTTTCTCGAGAGTTCGAACCTATTTTCCGGAGGCTTGGTGAGTCCGGAGTTCCAACCTTGGGGTCGCGCAAATTGTGGTATTTCTCATGGTGAGTTTCTGAATATATCGGATAATTCTAGGCCTAAATACCGCCTTTCATAGTTTTGGGGGCATGTCGCGAGGACATTATGAGCCCGAAACCCCGACCCCGGGGTCGCGAGGATGCCAAATGTATTAAGTCTCCGAGCATTTCGGGACTTATTTGATGTAGAAGTTTTTTTGCTGAGGATAAAGCCGAAATAATTTTCTTCGAGGAATTGAATGATTGGAAAATATTCTCTATTGCTCGGCGAAAATATAAGTTGCAAATACATATTGTTCTGTTGCCGTGAGCCTAGTCTACATGGGTATGACTCCCCTGATTATCCGATGAACTTGTATGGTCCTGTATGGAAATATAGAGAGAGGTTGTGGGCTTGTTGGGTCCCTTCTCCGGGGGACGTGCAGTCCTGCTAATAATTTTTTTGGTGGAACCCTCTTCCTAATAGAAATCCAATCGAGGGAGAATGCCTGGCGGCCCCGTGGCAACCGCCGATCCTCGAGCGGGGTCCAGAACTACTGAATGTCTTGGCTGCCTGCCTACGTAAAGATTAGCAACAAGATAAGGAAAAAGGGGAATGATAAAAGGATATTGTGTTTCTGGGAGTATGCCCCTCGGCAATCAGATTCTTTGTCCGGCCAGGCCGGGCCAAAGACGCGAGTGCTCTTAGCCTTTAACCTCATTTGAGGGTATCGTCGGTCAGGGGTGTATGGCGAGGAATCTCCTTCCGTTGCTTGCAGCCAGATGCCTTGGCTCCACGTCTGGCCTGGAGTTTCACACCCATAGAGGAACAGGGTTGGAATTGCGTTGACGTATTCGTCGTTGTCTTTTCAGAGCCTCTGCACCCTGCGTCACCCGATGTAATAGCCCGAGTTCGGCCGGCCCGCGCAGGGGGGCAATTTGGATGTTGTGGCAACCTCCACTAGGGACAAATTAGTAGTCCGGCATTAGATTTGGCTAATATACTTGTAATCATTAATGTATTTTTTATTTAAAAATGAGCTCGAATCGAAAGAAGGGATTACCTATACGTTAAGGCGATGCCGAGGTGGAGTCTCGGCATCCTTTTTCTTCAGGTGAGAGGGTGTCCTCGGGGAGTGCTCTCCGAGATCGTCCCTTCCTGGCGACGGGTCCTTGCATTTTACATTCTTCGGATCTTAGCGGGGTGCCACCATCCTTTAACGGTTGTGACGATATGTCGCAGCTTGCCGGCTCTGCTTTGTTTGATTTCCCCTTGTCCGTTGACCTGGATCCGGGTTCGCTTGCCTGGTGATGCTTTGTGGTTGCCTTTGTTGGATGGCGTAGTTGCATCTCTCTTGGGTCCGTAGCTCTGAGCATTTTGTGACTCTCATGGTGGGCCGCGGTTTCCTTGGAGGAATTATGGTTGAATATGTCCGAGCCACTCGGAGTTCCCGGTTTGACCTGCGGTGACCATTATGATTGGAACTGCATCGTTGAAGTCGAGCTCTATCGGGTGATGTTTCTTAGACGGTTGTGTCTTGTTGAATCTAGTACCATTGCAGGCTCCTCGGAGGTATCGTCTTTGGTCTACCGCCCCGTTGTTGCGAGATGCATTGTACCTCAGATCGTATCTTCCGTTCGATCCATGTGGATAATGGCTCCATTTGTTCGGTGTCGGCTTATCCACAGGGGATCTTCCTGGATATGCCGATTTAGTGAGGATTTCTCAATGGTTATCATCGGCTCTTACTCGGGTCCGGTGTTGGTCGCTAGTGTATGACCAAACTTTGATCGGATATTTTACCAGGCTTCGCTTGAATCGCTCCGGAGTTACTGGTATGCTTTGTTTGGGTTTTGGGCGAAAGCCCATGCCACCCTACTATTCGGGAGCAGGAGTGGTCTCGTTTGCCTTGTCGGATAGCGGGGCGCGGTTTCCCGTCATATTTAATATCTTATTCTTCTCTCGGCCTTCCGTGTATTGAGCCCTTTTGGCACTGCTTTGATGGCGTTGGCATGTGCTTCCACGGATCGTGTCAGTATGGTGAGCGGGTCCTCGAGGTCTGATTTTGAATAATGATGCCGCGTCACGGTCTCTTCCAAGGGAATTTCTTCGAATCTCCTCATCGGGATGGGCCCGAGTTCTTTATTTTGGAGGTCATTGTTCCCGAACAGGCGTGCGCGAGTGGTGATATACCCGTGAGGACTTGAGGTCCCGTCATTCCCAGGGAGTTTCGCCGTAATCGTATCTCTAGGAAACGGTTGCTGTAGGAGTCTCCGCGAACGTGAGTCGATCTTTTCGATAACGTCTTCTAACATCCTTACCATAACAAGATAGGTCGTTGGCTCGTCGTCGCCCGATACCTCGGGTACTGGCTCGAAGCGAGGAGATATTTTGGGTGCTACCGCGCCAAGAGTCTCTGGGCGGTTCTGTAGCTGAGAGATAGCCAAATGTTGTTCCCGCAACATTTCAAAAATAATACGAAGGTTAACTTCCCGATCTTCCTGGGCCGGTATTTTTTGGGTCTCCTGTTGGTTAGGGCATCGTGTACCGCCATCAAAGTGCAACACTTTGTTACTCTGTTGTGCAGCATATGAATCCATATCCACTCGGACCGATTTAGATGTGTTATCCGGGTCCTGCGGTGTCGCGCCAACCCTTAGTATGGCCATACTGTTCTCTTTGCAGTTTTCAGGGTTATCGTCCTCGATTTCTCTTACCAGGCTAATTTTTATCCTGAAATCCAAAGATATTGGGCAAGAAAAGTGTGAAAGATATCGTGCGTTTAAGTGACAAAACTAGCAAGAAAATAATCACTATTAGTTTTAGCCCCACGGTGGGCGCCAAACTGCTTACCGTGAAAATGATAACAATACTTAAATTTGTAAATGGGACTCTAGAAATACCTGATCTATTCCCGAGCTAGTTTGGAAGTGTGATTAGTGCTAAGCGTGGAATAAAGTGGTATGATCAATCTAGACAGGCGATAGTCGGACCAGTAAGTGAGATTCCCGGGCTTGGAACAAGCCGGTAGATACCTCGGGGCCAAGCTTCGAGCCTACCATGGCTCTATCGAAGATAACCTTATCGACGGTAGTCTGGAAAGGGATAACAGATAAGTATGAATATACAAAGCTTTAAACTGTCAATCTTGAACTAAATGATGAAGAGCAAATGAAGAACAATAAGATTCTAAGGCGACCTCGAGGTCGGAGAACACATATAACTTAGGAGAGAGAGAGAGAGAAAGAGATATTATTGCTTAGTGGAGAAGTGGAGTAACATCAGTCCGTTACAAGGTGGGGATAGTACAAGGATGGGACGGCTTGACACAAGACCTCATAGTAGGCTCCAAATAGGCCGGATCTGTCAGGTATAGCTATGTGCCCAGGGTATTTCCTCCTTTGTCCCGACATTGAGCCTTGGTTTCTTCGAGCTCGACCTCGATGAACCCTTGCGTCCGGAACTCGATCGTGGCTTTCCACCCTCGGGGTCCCGAGGGAAACTTCCAAAATGTCCTTGATAGAAGAAAATCAAGCCTTCTGATTTTGCCGCGTATAATGTTCCTAGTAGAGTGATCTCTTTATTGAAAGCCCAACCTATGGTTGGGAAAGGTTGTCTCTCGTATCTTGACTTTGTGAGGGATGTTGGGGCTAAGGCTCCTAGTATTGATTCTGTTCCAGTTGTGATGGACTTCCCTGATGTATTTCCTGTAGACGTACCGGGCATACCGCCGGACAAGGATATTGATTTTGGTATTGACATGGTGCTGGGCACTAAACCCATTTCTATTCCGATGTATCCTATGGCACCAGCGGAGTTGAAGGAGTTAAAAGAGCAGCTTCAGAAACTCCTAGATAAGAGGTTTATCCGGCCTAGTGTGTCACCCTGGGGTGCGCCGATTTTGTTTGTGAAGAAGAAGGATGGCACAATGAGAATGTGCATTGATTAGAGGCAATTGAACAAGGTAAAAATTAATAAAAAGTATACTTTTCCTCGCATTGATAATCTATTCGACCAGCTTCAGGGAGCGAGGGTGTTCTCCAAGATTGATCTTCGTTCGGGCTATCACTAGTTGAAGATCAGGGATTCGGATATTCCCAAGACAGCCTTTAGGACCAAATATGGTCACTATGAGTTCCTGGTTATGTATTTTGGGCTGACCAATGCCCCGGCAGCGTTCATGCATCTGATGAACAAGGTGTTCCAGCCTTATCTTGACTTATTTATCATAGTCTTCATTGAAGATAATCTGGAATATCCGCGTAGTTAGGAGGAGCACGTGGATCATTTGAGGGTTGTGTTGTAGAGATTGAGGGAGGAGAAGCTTTATGCAAAGTTCTCCAAGTGTGAGTTTTGGCTCAGTTCAGTGGAATTCTTGGGACATGTGGTGTCCAGTGAGGGGATCCAGGTTGATCCAAAGAAGATAGAGGAGGTGCAGAGTTGGCCCAGACCGTCCTCAGCTACTGAGATTCATAGTTTTCTTGGTTTGGCAGGCTATTATCGTCGGTTTGTTCAGGGATTCTCATCTATCGCATCGCCCATGACAAAGTTGACTTAGAAGGGTGCTTCATTTGTATTGTCGGACGAGTGTGAGAAGAGCTTTCGGAAGCTGAAGACAACTTTGACCACAACTCCAGTGTTGGTTTTGCTATCAACTTCAGGTTCATATACAGTGTATTGTGATGCTTTGAGAGCAGGGATTGGTTGTGTGTTGATGTAGGAAGGTAGGGTTATTGCATATGCTTCTCGTCAATTGAAGCCCCACGAGAAGAACTACTCCGTTCATGATTTGGAGTTGGCTGACATAGTTAACGCATTGAAAATTTGGAGCTATTACTTATATGGCGTATCTTGTGAGGTATTCACTGATCATCGCAGTCTTTAGCATTTGTTCAAGCAAAAGGATCTTAATTTGAGACAGCGGAGATGGTTGGAGTTGCTTAAGGATTATGATATCACTATATTGTACCATTCGAGAAAGGCCAATGTGATGGTCGATGCTTTGAGCCGAAAGGTAGTGAGTATGGGGGGTTTGGCATACATTCCAGTTGGGAGAGACCTCTTACAGTTGATGTTCAGGCTTTGGCCAATCGGTTCATGAGGTTGGATATTTCTGAGCCTAGTCGGGTGTTGTCTTGTGTAGTTTCTCGGTCTTCTTTATATGATCGCATGAAAGAGCGTCAGTATGATGATCCGCATTTGGTTGTCCTTAGGGACAGAGTTCAGCATGATGATGCTAGGGATGTGACCATTGATGGTGATGAATTTTTGAGGATGTAGGGACAGATTTGTGTGCCCAATGTGGATGGGCTTTAGGAGTATATATTGGAGGAGGCCCATAGCTCGCGGTATTCCATTCATCCGGGTGCTGCGAAGATGTATCAGGATCTTAGACAGCATTAATAGTGGTGAAGAATCAAGTAAGATATTGTGGGATTTGTAGCTCGGTGTCTCAATTGTTAGCAGGTAAAATATGAGCATCAGAGATCGGGTTCCTTGCTTCAGCAGATGGTTATTCCTGAATGGAAGTGGGAGAGGATCACTATGGATTTTGTTGTTGGACTTCCTCGGACTTTGAAGAAGTTCGATGCTATTTAGGTGATTGTGGATAGGCTGACCAAGTCCGCGCACTTCATTCCTATCTGTACTACTTATTCTTCAGAGCGGTTGACTGATATATATATTCGGGAGATTGTTCGGTTGCATGGTGTCGCAGTTTCCATCATTTCAGATCAGGGCACTCAGTTTACTTCCCAGTTTTGGAAGTCTGTTCAGCGAGAGTTGAGTACTCAGGTGCAGTTGAGCATATTTTTTCACCCTCAGATGGACGGCAGTCCAACACCGTTCAAATATTGGAGGATATGCTACGTGCTTGTGTTATCGACTTCGAAGGGTCATGGGATCAGTTTCTACCACTTGCAGAGTTTGCTTATAACAACCGCTACCAGTCGAGTATTTAGATGGCTCCATATGAGGCTTTGTACGGGAGGCGGTGTAGATCTCCAGTTGGTTGGTTCGAGCCCGGTGAGGCTAGGCTATTGGGGATAGATTTGGTTCAGGATTCTTTAGATAAAGTGAAGGTAATTAAGGAGAGACTTCGTATAGAGCAGTCGAGGTAGAAGAGTTATGCGGACAGGAAGGTCCGAGATGTGTCCTACATGGTTGGTGAGAAAGTGCTGTTGAAGGTTTCACCCACGAAGGGTGTTATGAGATTCGAAAAGAAAAGGAAGTTGATTCCACGGTTCATTGGGCCTTTTGAGGTACTTCGGATGATTGGGGAGGTGGCTTATGAGCTTTCCTTGCCCCCAGCTTGTCGAGTGTGCATCCGGTTTTTCATGTTTCTATGCTTCGAAAGTATATTAGGGACCCATCCCATGTTCTGGATTTCAGCACGGTTAAGTTGGAGTCTGATTTGACTTATGATGTAGAGCTAGTAGCTATTTTGGAATGTCAGGTTCGGAAGTTGAGGTCAAAGGATATAGGTTCAGTGAAGGTGCAGTTGAGAGGTTGACCCGGCCAGTTGTCTCATGAGTTACCACTATGTTTCCCCCATTTCTGCTTCTTTATGCATTGTTATCAGTGTTTTGTGGTGTCGGGTTGGTCGGATCGAGTCTGAAATGATTTTGGTAAGGTTTGAGACACTTAGTCTCTTTTAAGAAGGCTTAAGTTGGAAACGTCAACTAGACGTTGACTTACGTGTTAGAGGGCTTGGATGTGAGTTCCGATGGTTTGATTAGCTTTGGGAGGTGATTTGTGACTTAGGAGCATGAGCGGAATAGGTTTTGGAGGTCCGGGGTAGAATTAGGCTTGAATGGCAAAGTTGATATTTTTGTGATTTCTGGTTGGTAAGTGAGATTTTTATCCCCGGTCGGAATGGAATTCCGAGAGTTGTTGTAGCTTCATTATGTCATTTGGATGTGTTTGCAAAATTTCAAGTTATTTAGACGTGATTTGGTTGGGTTTTTTGTCAAAAGCGTATTTCGGAAGATTTTAGAAACTTAGGCTTAAATACGATGTGTTTTGAGTAATTTGATGTTGTTTGAGGTGTGTTTATGTTTGAACAAGTTCGAATAAGGTTTTAGGATGTGTTGGTGCTTTTGATTGAGGTCCCGGGGGCCTCGGGTGAGTTTCGGCTGGTCAATCAGACCATTTTGGAGTTTGAGAAGCTGCAGATTTTAAAGTTTAGCTATTGCAGGGATTTAAGCCTTCTCGATCGCGTAGGTTGTATCGCGATCGCGTAGAAGTAATTGATGAAGGCCAGATTTAAGCCATCACGTTCACGTGAGAGGCTTCACGATCGCAGAAGGCTGGGGTTTCGTGCATCGCGTTCGCGAGAGGGCACTCGCGATCGCGTAGAGTATTTTGGTCTGAGGGGCCCAGGGCCTTTTGTTCATCGCGTTCGCATAAGTGAGTTCGCATTCGCGTAGGTGTGAGCAGCTAAAGCATCGCATTCGCAAGGTATGTGTCGCGTTCGCGTAGTGTATTTTTTGGGTCTTGATGATTTGTTCTTCGCGATTGCGATCGCGACGCTCTTACCGCAATCACGATGAAGGAAAGGGTCGAACTGGGCAGAAAGTTTTTAAGTTATTTCATCTGCGATTTTAGGGCTCATTTACTCCATAGTTGGTCTTTTTGAGAGCTTTTTCAAGGAAATTAAAGAGGGAATTCAAGGGCAATCGATTGGAGGTAAGATTTTTGAACTTAAAACTCGTTTTTATTATGAAATATACCTAGGAAATTGTGGAACTTAAGCTAAAAATGGAAGAACTAGGGCTTGAGATTTTGGGATTTTGATTTGGGGATTTGAAGAACCTATTGGGGTCGGATTTGAGAAATTTTGGTATGTATGACCTCGTGAGGAGATAAGGAACCCGTTGATGTAAAAAAATTGAGTTTCGAGAAGTGGGCCTGGGGCTCGGGTATTGCTAATTTTGGAATTTTTTGTATTTTTTGATTGTTTTCGCTTGTGCTTTGTTCCCTTAGCATATTGTGATGTATTCATTCTGCTTTTGGATAGATTCGATGCGCGTGGAGGACGATTCGAGGGGCAAAGGCATCGCGAGCTAGAGATTTAGCCGGTTCGAGGTGAGTAATGTATGTAAATGATGTCCCGAGGGTTTGAAGCTCCGGATTTGCACATCGTAGTGCTATGTTGAGGTGAGGCACACGCTCAATGACGAGTGTGGGGTCATTTACAATTGGGGATTTTGATTTAGTCCATCCCGATTGATGATTTTACCGCGTATTTAACTGAGACTTATTTGTTTTCATCATGAATTGGGTTGAATGCCATATTTGAGCCTCGTGCCATTTGTTTGAACCCTTCGAGGCTATTTACTGATATTTTTCTCATTGTTTTGATTTAATACTTGAACTCAGTCCTGATAATTTCCACTGTTTTACTATTTAACCAATTTTTCTCAATTTTAAGTCTTAAATGATGATTGGGCTAAAAATACTGTTTTTACTAATGCCCGAGGGGCTTGTGATGATTTTTAGACTGAGTAAGGCCAAGGGCGTATTTTGTGAGGAACACTGATGCTGATATGAGGTCGAGGGCCTGAGATACACATATACGCCACGAGGTGGCTTGATTGATATGAGGTCGATTGCCTAGATTTGATGCCATGAGGTGGCTTGTTATTGCGCTTGGACCGTAAGGGGCCCCTCCAGGAGTCTGTACACCCCCAGTTAGTGCGGGTACCCAATGTGATGTAAGATTGAGCCCGAGGGGCTTGTATTGTTCTGAGAATGAGCCCGGGGGGCTAGTACTATTCTGAGTTATTGCCCGAGGGGCGGATTTGCTGATATTGTGCCCGAGGAGCGAACTTCTATGTGTTTTTACATGTTAAATTACTTATTTTACTTGTTGAAATAGAGACTTTTACTTGATTCTTCACTGATTTACAGGTTTTTTAGTGATTTTTACTGCTTTGGTATAGAATGCCTTGTGTTTTCCTGTGTTTTCTTACTTTCAGCTATTATTTATTTTTATTACTCACTGGGTCAGAGTACTCACATTACTCCCTGCATATTGTGTGCAGATCCAGGTGTTCCAGGGGCTGAGTGAGAGTTTTATCAGCCATTCAGTATTTACCGGGGATTTCGAGGTAGCTGCTTGGCGTCCGCAACCCTGATTCCTCCCTTCTCTCTTATTATTTTTCCGCATTCCTAGGCTATCTATGTAGCACGTTGTTCAGACTTATGTTAGAGGCTAGATTCGTGGCACCAGATCAGTGTGGGTTGTGTATTATTGCTATGTTGGTTTTCCACATATTTTCTATCCTTTTTATATTTATAATGAATTCGGCATTTAAATCTTATTCTAGAGCAATGCCTTAATGTTATTGGTAAATGGGTTGTGAGTATGAGTTTGTCGGCTTGCTAGTAGTGTGATAGGCGCCATCACGGCCGAAATTTTGGGTCGTAACACATACGCCCGTCACCTAGTATGTGTATCACCTTACTTATCAAAACAATATGAAATTCCAAGGTTTCCTACCCTCCAGTCTAGATTTACAATCATTACTGACCTCAAATCGGACGAAAACCTACTCAGCGATGCCCTTGCCTCTCGACTCGGCCTCATATCATTCGGAATCTATCCAAAATCAGAATCATAACATCAACACAAGCCAAAGAGACAAAGCCCATGCGAAATTATCACATTAAACTCAAAATCCCGAAATTGGTCAAACCCGACCCCTAGACCCACGTCTCAGATTCTAATAAAAATTACAACACTAGAATCCTTATCCTTTCACGAGTATAGACATACCAAAAACATCAAAATCGGACCTCAAATGGCCCTTCAAATCCCCAATTTTAACTCTCCAATTTCAAGCCCTAATTTCCCAAATTTTCACCCTTAGTCTCTTACAATTCCATGTCTAATCAACTGGAATTCACCATATATACAAGTTTAAGTTCAAAAATCTTACCTCAAGAAGAATCCACTTGATTTCCTCTTCAAAACCCTCAAAAAGCTCCAATCCCGTCTCAAAAATTGTGGAAATGGGTGAAAATTCGCGAAGGAATGCTTATATAATTTATGCCCAGGAATTTCTTCACCTGCGGCCCCAAACTCGCACTTGTGGAAAATACTTATCCGCCTAAAACCGCTAATGTGGTCAACTACCCGCACCTGCGTCCTCGTAGGTGCGCTCACCTCACCGCATCTAAGATTCTTGCCCTTCTCAACCTTGGGCGCATCTGCAGCCCTTTCTTTGCGTCTACGGGACCGCACCTGCAGTCCCCAATTCGTAAGTGCGATTATGAAAGGAACACCAACTGAAGTTTTGACCCTTTCTTCGCTTCTACGGTCCCAATCCGCAGGTGCGGTCATGATAGGAAAAGCAGCTGGAGCTGCTCAATCTCAAGTCCAATCTTTCTAACAACCTTCCGAAATCATCCCAAGTCCCCCGGGACCTCAATAAAAATACGAACAAGTCACATATCATTATTCAAACTCATACCAACCCTCGGAACACTTAAAACAATATCGAAACACCCAATCACCCTCGAATTCAAGCCTAAAGATTTCCAAACTTCCGAATTCCGCAATCGATAAAAAAACCTATCAAACCTCATATGAATGACCTAAAATTTTGCAAACACGTCACAAGTGATGCAGTGGACCTACTCAAATTTCTGGAATTCCATTCTGACCCCGATCTCAAGATTTTCACTACCGACCGAAAAATGCCAGATTCTAATTTTGCCAATTCAAGCCTAAATCTACCACGGACCTCCAAATTACATTTTGAATACTCTCGTAAGTCCCAAATGACCTAACGAAGCTATTCGAACTATGAAAACCAAATTCCGAGATCATTTACTCACAAGTCAACTTCTAATTGACTTTTCCAACAAAAGCTTCCAAATAAGAGACTAAGTGTCTCATTTTACTCTAAGACCACCCCGAACACAGAACAACCAACACAATAAGATGAAATATAGCTGAAAAATACATAAGGAAGCATAAACGGGGAGAACGAGACTGTGACTCATGAAACGACCGGACGGGTCGTTACATCCTCCCCCTCTTAAACAAACGTCTGTCCTCGAGCGAGTCAATAAACACACCTGAAGCCTCAAGTAGGTGAGGATATCTTCTCCTAATCTCCTGCTCGGTCTCCCATTGCATTTTCACTAAAGTTATATCCTTCGATCTCAACTTTCGAACCTGACGCTCCAAAATAGCCACTGGCTCCACATCATAAGTCGAATAACAGTCCAACTGAACCGTGCTGAAATCCAAAACATGAGATGGATCGCCAATATAATTGCATATTATAGAAACATGAAATACTGGATGCACCCTTGGCAAGTTAGGTGGGAAAGCAAGCTCATAAGCAGCCTCCGCAATCCTCCGAAGCACCTCAAAAGGACCAATGAACCGAGGAATGAATTTAAACTTCTTCCCAAATCTTATAACACCCTTCATTGGTTAAACCTTCAGTAGAGCCTTCTCCCCAAACATGTGAGACACCTCCCAGATATTCCTGTCTGCATAACTCTTTTGTCTCGACTGTGTTGTACGAAGCCGCTCCTGAATTACTCTCACCTTGTATAAAGCATCTTGTACTAAGTCTGTTCCCAGAAAGCCTGGCCTTGCCCAGCTCAAACCATCCCACTGGCAATCTACACCGTGTCCCATATAAAGCCTCATATGGAGCCATCTGAATACTCGAATGGTAACTGATGTTATATGCAAACTCCGCAAGCGGTAGAAACTGATCCCATAACCCTCTAAAATCAATAACATAAGCACATAACATGTCCTCCGCTATCTGAATAGCGCGCTCGAACTGCCCGTCCATCTGAGGGTTAAAAGTTGTGCTCAACTCAACCTGAGTACCTAACTCCCGCTGCACGACCCCCCAAAACTGTGAAGTAAACTGAGTACCCTTATCTGAAATGATGGAAACTGGGACACCATGCAAGCGAACGATATATCAAATATAAATCTCTGCTAACCGCTCTGAAGAATATTTAGTACACCTAGGAATGAAGTGCGCGGACTTAGTCAGCCGATCCACAATCACCCAAATAACATCGAACATCTTCAAACTCCGTTGGTGTCCAACTACAAAATCCATGGTGATCCACTCCCACTTCCACTCTAGAATATCTAATCGCTGAAGCAAGCCACCCGGTCTCTAATGCTCATATTTCACCTGCTAACAATTGAGACACCGAGTTACAAATCCTACAATATCCTTCTTCATTCTCCTCCACCAATAGTGTTGTCTTAAATCCTGATACATATTTGCGACACTCGGATAAATAGAATACCGCGAGCTATGAGCCTCCTCTAAAATCAGCTCCCGCAGTCCATCTACATTTGTCACACATATCCGACCCTACATCCTCAATACTCCATCATCACTAATAGTCATATATCTAGCATCATCGTGATGAAATCTATCCTTGAGGACCAGCAAATGAGGATCATCATACTAGCGCTCTCGGATGTGATCAAACAAGGAAGACCGAGAAACCATAAAAGCTAATACCCAACTGGTCTTCGAAATATACAATTTACCAACCGATTGGCCAAGGACTGAACATCAACTGCAAGAGGTTTCTCCCAACAAGAATATATGCCAAACTGCCCATATTCACCGCCTTCTTACTCAAGGCATCGGGCACAACATTGGCCTTTCCCGGATGGTACAATATAGTGATATAATAATCCTTTAGCTGCTTCAACCATCTATGCTGCCTCAAATTGAGATCCTTGTGCTTGAACAATTGTTGGAGGCTACAATGATCAATAAATACCTCACAAGATACGCTATAAAGATAATGCCTCCAAATCTTCAACGCATGAACAATGGCAGCCAACTCCAAATCATGAACATGGTAGTTCTTCTCATGGGGCTTTAACTGACGAGAAGCATAAGCAATCACTTTACACTCCTACATCAACACACACCCAATACCAACTCTCGAAGCATTACAATACACTGTATATGAATCTGAAGCTGATGACAAAACTAAGATTGGAGTTGTGGTGAAGGTAGTCTTGAGCTTCTGAAAGCTCACCTCATACTGATCTGACCACCTAAATGGAGCACCCTTTTGAGTCAATTTGGTCAAGGGAGAGGATATATATGAAAATCCATTAACGAACCTATGGTAATAACCCATCAAACTAAGAAAGATGCGAATCTATGTGGCTGAGGACGGTCTGGGCCAAGCT
Organism: Nicotiana glauca; assembly: GCA_026770625.1. NCBI lineage: Eukaryota > Viridiplantae > Streptophyta > Magnoliopsida > Solanales > Solanaceae > Nicotiana > Nicotiana glauca. The sequence goes on from MU686878.1 coordinate 22,247, forward strand.
TGAACCACCTCTATCTTCTTCGGATCAACCTCAATACCCTCACTGGACACCACGTGCCCCTAGAAAGCCATTGAACTGAGTCAAAACTCACACTTGGAGAACTTTGCATAAAGCTTCTCCTCCCTCAACCGCTGCAACACAACTATCAAATGCTCAGCATGCTCCTCTTAACTACGCGAGTACACCGGAATGTCGACAATGAAAACAATCACAAATGAGTTGAGATAAGGCCGAAACACGCTATTAGTCAAATGCATGAACGTTGTTGGGGCATTGGTAATCCCAAAAGACATCACAAGGAACTTATAATGACCATATCGGGTCCTGAAAGTTGTCTTAAGAATATCCGAGTCCCTGATCTTCAACTGGTGATACCCTGACCGGAGATCAATCTTAGAGAACACTCTCGGTCCCTAAAGCTGGTCAAATAAATCATCAATATGAGGCAAAAGATACTTGTTCTTGATTGTAACTTTGTTCATCTTCCTATAATCAATGCACACCTCATCGTGCCATCCTTCTTCTTCACAAATAGAATAGGCGCACCCTAAGGCGACACGCTAGGCCGAATAAACCCTTATCAAAGAGTTCCTGAAGCTGCTTTTTCAACTATGTCAACTCTGTCGGTGCTATTCGATATGGTGGAATAGAAATAGGTTGAGTGCCCGACACCAAATGAATACCAAAGTCAATGTCCCTATCCGGTAGCATGCCCGGCAGGTCTGGAGGAAATACATCTGAACAGTCCCTCACTACTGGAATAGAATCAAAAACAGGAATCTCTGCACTGACGTCCCTTATAAAGCCTAAGTATGAAAGGCAACCTTTCCCAACCATCTGTTGGGCCTTCAGAAATGAAATCACCCTACTAGGAACAAAATCAGTAGAACCTCGCCACTCATTATGTGGCACACCCGTCATAACCAACGTCATTGTTTTAGCATGACAGTCCAATATAGCACGACACAGAGATAGCCAATCCATGCCTAATATCATATCAAAGTCCACTGTACAAAGCAACAAAAGGTCCACTCGGGTCTCCTGACCCCCAATTGTCACCACACACGACCGGTATATATGGTCCAAAATAATAGAATCGCCTACTGGAGTAGATACACGAACAGATGAAATAAATGACTCACGAGGCGTATCCAAATAACGAGCAAAATATGATGACACATATGAAAAAGTGGAACCAGGATCAAATAACACAAGTGCATCTCTATGGCAAACTAATACAATACCTGTAATTACGGCATCTGAAGCAATAGGATCTGGTCTAGTTGGGAGTGTATAGAAACGGGCCTGACCACCATCTGATCGACATCCCCCTCTGGGCGACCCCTAGCTGACTGACCCTCACCTCTAGCTGCCTGAGCAGGTGGTGAAGTAACTGGAGCTGAAGTCGAGGGCTGACTTCTCTACCGAGGTGGACCCCCAAGAAGACGAGGACACTACCTCCTCATATGCCCAAACTCTCCATACTCATAACAATTCCCTGGTGCTTAAGACACGGATTGAAGGGAACCCCTAGCACCGGAATTCATAGTAGAAGAACCAGGTACGGAAGAGTCCGAAACTGATATAGCACGGGACGAACTCTGGGATGGACGGGAACTAAGTGATGAATGGCCCTGAGGAGAACTGTGAGAACCATGGCCCGATGATGCCCCAAGATGAACTGGGCGAGCCGATTGAGCATGTCTGAATGGACGTCTTCTGTCGTGCTGAAACTGGCCTCTCGAAGGAGCTCCACCAAAACTACCCAATCCTCGAGACCTCTTGTCCTCTCTCTCATCTTGCTCCTAGTGACGAACTGACTCAATCTCCTGATAAATATCAACAACCTGCTCAAAGGTAGCACCTGACACCCTCTTTCTAGTCATAAGAATCCGATGCTGATATGTGATACCATCCACGAACCTCCTGATCCTCTGTCTATCCGTAGGAACCAACCAAACAACATCACGAGCTAACTCTAAAAATCTCATCTCATACTGTGTCACAGTCATATCATCCCCACACAAGAACTCGAACTGTCTGCAAAGCTCCTCTTTGTGAAATTGTGGCACATACTTCTCCAAAAAGAGAGCGGAGAACTGCTGTCAGGTAAGGGTTGCTGCATCAACAATCCTACGCCTCTCATAAGTCTCCCACCAAGTAAAGACAACTCCTGAAAACTGGAAAGTAGTAAACGAGACCCCACTGGTTTCCAAAATACTCACGGTACGAAGCATCCTATGACACTTGTCCAAGAAACCCTGGCCATCCTCGCCCTCTGCACCACTGAAAATCTGAGGCTGAAGTCTACCAAACCTCTCCAATCGATGCTTCTCGACATCAGGCATAACTAGTACCACATTATCCTAAGTGGGTGCAACTGGCTGGGCTGGAGGCGCCCCGGTATCTAAAGTCCGTGCACAACCTGCGCAGGTGTGCGAGCGACGGGAGTCTGAGTGCCTCCCCCATCCTGAGAAGTAGTTGCAGCCGTAGTAATTGAGGCTGCATGATCCAGTCCATTGCACAATGATAAAATCTGGGCTAGGGCCTCTTGAAGGCCTAGAATAATAATTGGCACAGTCGGTGCCTGAGCTGGTCCTGCTGGAGAGTCCGTAACTGGGACCTGATCATGAATTGGGTCGGTTGGTGGGTGTGCAGGTGTTGCCCTAGCTGATGTACGGGCTACACCCCTACCCCTGCCACGGCATTGAACACGACTTCGACCTCTAATGGCCTCAACTGGTGGTACTGGTGGTCGTCCATGCTGACCGGTAGCACGTGTCCTCACCAGCTGTGAGTGAATAAAATAACAGAAGTTTAGTACCAGAATCAACAAATTCGCACGACAGGAATTTCAAGAATGTGATGTTTTTCCTAAAGGTTCTCCAGCCTCCCAGGATAAGTACAGATGTCTCCTTACCGATCCGCGAGACTCTACTAAACCGGGTCATGACCCATGAGACCTATGTAGCCCAGGATCTAATAATAACTTGTTACTACCTCAAACACCCCGGTCATGATGGCTCCTATTGCAGTACTAGGCCATCCGAAATAACATGAATATTATAAAGGTCCTTTGTAAATTCATTTTTCTAATTAGATATAATCTCAAATATTTCATTTTAATCTATGTCAAATATGCGGAAAAAGACAAATACATAAGTACATCAATCCAGCCCGATCCTGGTGTCACTAGTCATGAGCCACTAAATACAACTCAACATTGTCTGTTGAATACAAGATAATTATGGAATACAAAAAACTAAGGATAGAAAGGAGAAAGGCAGGGCTGCAAACACCGTCCATCTACCTTGCAATCTCCGAATAGTATTCTAAAGGCAACAAACAGCTCTCACTCGGAGGATCTGGCACCTGGATCTGCACAAAGGGTAAAGGGAGTAACGTGAGTACGCCAACTCAGTAAGTAACCAAAGTAAATAAAGGCTGAGTGCAGTGACGAGCACTTAAAATCATATACATACTTTATAAAAAATCTCAACAGAAATATCAAGTCAAAATCTGTAGTGCAATAACCAAACATCTCGTAAAAACTCCAGTTTCAATGAAAATCCTTTAAAGCATTTGTTCAATATTTTTCAATAGAGGCTCAATATAGAACAAAGGTGAAAATAGAAATCTCATAGACAAACCCCTCAGTCAAAGTATCACTGATAAGTATAGCCCCTCAGGAAATCCTCTCAGTCACTCGTGACCCAGCGCTCGTCACTCACTACTCACACTCAGCACTCCCACTCAATAGATATCTTATAATAATAACCGTTGCGGTGTGTAGATCGATCCATAAATATATATAGTTGACTACGCTCACTAGGGGTGTACAGACTCCGGAGGGGCTCCTATAGCCCTAGTGTTATATCGCTGCGGCGTGCAGCCCGATCCAACATATGCGGCGTACAACCTGATCCATATATATAAATATCGCTATGGCGTGCAGCCCGATCTATAAATACATATAATTTTCACCATCAGGTCCTCGACCTCTCTCTCAGTCATTAACCTCACAGCCACTCGGGTATTTTAGTGAAAATCAGGGAACACAGCCCAAAAAGTATTCATATATTTGAAAGTAGATTAATAAAACTAAATCAAACAATAAATAGGTAAAAATCGTGATTGAGAATATGCTTTCAAATCAAGACGGAGCGAGGAAAGTAGTAAATACCCCTAAGGGTCCAAACAGTTCGGCACAAGTCCCCAAACATGGCATTTAGCCCAAGTTAACAGATTTATATCTAAAACACATGAATATCATATAAATTTTATCAAAACATGCAACTCTACAATCGCCATGGGATGGACCAAGTCACAATACCTACGGGTGCACGACCATACTACCGTCACCTAGCATGTGTGTTACCTCACTTATCAAAACGGTACGAAATTCCGGGTTTCATACCCTCAGGTCTAGATTTACAATCGTTACATACCTCAAACCATATGAAAATCTATTCTGCGATGCCCTTGCCTCTCGACTCAGCCTCAAATCATCCGGAATCTGTCCAAAAATAGAATCATAACATCAATACAAGCCAAAGAGACAAAGCCCATGCAAAAATTATCACATTAAACTCAATATCCCGAAATTGGTCAAACCCGACCCCCGAGACTACGTCTCAGATTTTGATAAAAATCACAACACTATAATCCTTATCCTCTCACGAGTTTATACATACCAAAAACAACAAAATCAGGCTTCAAATGGCCCTTCAAATCCCCAATTTTAACTCTCCAATTTCAAGCCCTAATTTCTCAAATTTTCACCCTTAGTCTCTTAAATTTCCATGTCTAATCAACAGAAATTCACCATAGATACAAGTATTAAGTTCAAAAATCTTACTTCAATAAGAATCTCCATGATTTCCTCTTCAAAACTCTCCAAGAGCTCCAATCCCATCTAAAAATGGTGGAAATAGGCAAAAATTCGCAAAGGAATGCTTATATAGTTTCTGCCGAAGCATTTCCGACCCTGCGGCCCCAAACTCGCACCTGCGTGACTGCACATGTGGTCCAAAAGGTCATACCTACGAAAATCACTTATCCACCCAAAACCGCTTATGCGGTCAACTACTCACACATGCGTCCCCGCAGGTGCGTTCACCTCACCACATCTGCGGTTCCTGCCCTTCTCAACATTTGATGCATCTGTGGCCCTTTCTTCGCTTCCGTGGACCCGCACCTACGGTCCCCAATCCGCAAGTGTGGTTATGATAGGAACCGCAGTTGAAGCTGCTCCATCTCAATTCCAATCTTTCCGACAACCTTCCGAAATCATCCTGAGTCCCCCGGGACCTCGAAAAAAATAGGAACAAGTCACATGTCATCATTCAAACTCATACCAACCCTCGGAAGACTCAAAAAAATATCAAAACACAAAATCACCCTCGGATTCAAGCCTAAGAATTTCCAAACAACTGAATTCTGCAGTCGATCCAAAGACCTATCAAACCTCATCTGAATCGCCTAACGAAGCTATCCGAACCATGAAAAAAGAAATTGAGATCATTTACACACAAGTCAACTTCTGATTTACTTTTCCAACTAAAGCTTCCAAATAAGAGACTAAGTATCTCATTTTACTCCAAGACCACCCCGAACACAGAACAACCAAACAATAAGATGAAATATAGTTGAACAACATATAAGGAAGCAGAAAAGGGGAGAACGATACTGTGACTTATGAAACGACTGGCCGGGGTCGTTACAAGAAGTCTGCCACATCCAAGTGGGCGATGTAAAATTCATTGTCATAAACAAGATTTGCTTCAGGGCCTTTATTCTTTAGAGATACTTGATAAAGCTCAACGAATTTCTTGGTGTACGATAAATATTGCCCTTTGCCCTTTTCCACCACAACGATAACACTAAGTTTCTAAACCATTTGTCTTTGGCTTCTCATCTTTCCCTTTCAACTTTTGGTGGTTATTTTCTTTGGGGGTGATTAACAACAGGAAAATTTCTTCCTCGTCTATGGCCACGACCACGACCACGAATAGGGCCACGACCCTTTCCATGCTTAGCATAATGAGAATACACCTTATCACTTCAGGCAATGGTGTAGACCTAGTGGGTCGATTTTCGTGATTTCTCAAGAGCAAGTCATTGTTTCGTTCAGCTACAAAGAGAAGGGAAATCAACTTAGAGTACTTCTTGAAACCTTTCTTTCTGTACTGTTGTTGCAAGACGATATTGGTGGCATGAAACGTTGTAAATATTTTTTCAAGCATAGCATAGTCAATGATAGTATCTTCACAGAGTTTCAATTTTAAAGCAATTTTGAATATCGTAGAATCATATTCAGAAACAGACTTAAAGTCTTAGAGCCTCAGATGAGCCCAATCATATCGTGCTTGTTGAAGAGTGACCAACTTTAAGTTTTCATATCTTTTTTTTAATCCATTCCACAAAATAAGCAGATCTTTGACTGTGAGATATTCTATTTTCAGCCTTTCATCAAGGTGATGGAGCAAGAAAATCAAAGCCTTAGCACAGTCTTGGGTGGATGCTTTATTTTTGTCTTTAATGGCGTCTCCAAGACCCATTGCATATAAATAGATTTCAACATCCAACACCCATGTCATATAATTCATGCTCGAAATTTCAAGGGCAACGAAATTTCTTTTTATAATATCGGTCATAATTAAAAGAGGAGAAAAATTTTACCTTAGACTTCTCAAAGAGCTTCTTGAGACGGTAGAGTTTCGTGCTAATAACTTGAAATAAAATAATAAAGCAGAATATTGCAAAGAAAGAGAGAAAAAATTCTTATTGCATTGAGATGAATTACAATGAAATATAACCCTCTCTTTATAGGGAGAGTGTGACTTAGCCACCAAGTAATAAACTCTAAGATCTCTCTAAAATATAGACATTCACCATTAATAAAATTCTATTTATAACAGTAGTCATATTTTGAATAGTTATTTTTTGCCATTTTCCCTTCTATTAAACTACACAAATAAAGTAAAAATTATATTACAAGATTAGTGTATATTAAAATATTTTTGTCAATAAAAGCATAGTTATGATTTGCGAGCCTTTTATTGCTTGGTGAGTACAAGAAAATAGCGAGCAAGTGCATTGATAGCCCTTCTCATGATGCTATTTAGAGATAGTCAGTACTTATTTAGTACTGAAATAATTCAGAATATTTTTGTCCTTAAAATTTGAACTGAAAAATTAAAATCCAGGACGCATTAGCTAATTTTTAAATACATCCCTGTAAAGTAGCTACCTGGTGTCATTCCTACGAAAAATGCCATATCCCAAGACAAAACAAAAATTATTGTGACCACACTTTCTGAACTAGTAGAGCAAAGTTATCATCATACATTAATTTTCATTGCAGAGCAGAGTTATTGTCACAAATAAAAATCACAACTATTCTCTTCAACCATAAGATGGGAGAATTCTTGTCCACTCTCTCTTTTTATTTATTCAGAAATTCAAACTAGCACTCATAAATGACGAATACAACAAGATAAAACAAGAACAAGAGGTATCTTCTCCCGCCTGAATATGGTGGTATTGAGTTCATATATAACAAGGATCAGATAGACCGAAGTTGAGTCCCCAGAGCTCAAATCTTCCTTTCATGAAATCATAATAACCTCCCTTCAATGCCAAAGTCTTATTCACCAAAGCATCCCTCACAAATGGGTATGTAAGCAAATTGGCTAGTGATACATTCACAGCTTCCTGCAGTTTATCCATTCCCATTGTTATTTATGAACTATTAGTTGATATTAATAAACAAAACTAAAAAAGACAATTAGTGTGAGAATACTATTTTACCTTCTCACAATATTTGACTTGCTCTTCAAACGTTTTATCCCCATATTCAGCTAGCACTTTTGCTTTGGCAGGCAATCCAATTTTTACCCAATCCTCTATAAAGTCACTGCATCATCACGTATAAACATTTCTTCAAATTAGTAATATAACATAATTAATTGTTAAGTTAAACATTTTCTTCTTATTCATTATACTGTTAATATGTATAACTGCTTAACGAAACATACGTTGATTCAGAACCATCTTCTGGGAGTTCCATGAGAGCCTTAATACCTCCACATGCACTATGACCGATGACTAAAATATTTTCTACCTTGAGATGGACAATAGCGTATTCGATTACAGCTCCTACTTCCGAGTATTTAGTCTGTGAAAATCCAAATCCAACACATAAGTAAAGTAAATTACAATATTACTACAGAATAGAAAGAAGGAGCTAATTTGTAGAAATTAAATTGATAAATAACCTTGTCATAAGGAGGGACCATGTTGGCGATGTTTCGAAGCATAAAAGCTTCACCGAGCTGAAAATTCAGCACATGAGATGGGCTCACTCGTGAATCGGAGCAGGCAAACACCAGAAACTGTTACATGGTTGGATACTTGATTTTTAGCTATTGAAATTTAAATTACAAAGTAAAAAAAAAAAAATCTTCCTACTGGTTGAGCTAGTTCAGTGCCTGAGAAGTCACAACTTGTACATTGTGTAACTAACTAACGCAAAGATACTAAAAGATTTTCCGATGCACAAGGGATCCCTCATTTACGCAAGGTCAGCAGAAAATCCATACCCAAAGGGTGTGGTATAGATAATCAGGTATGTGTGAATAAATTCCCACATTGAAAGTAGAAAAGAAAAAAGATTCTACTTATAAAAAGTTAGATACTCTTAATGGTATGAGGCATTTTGAGGAAAACCATGCGGACTTGGTCCAAAGTAGATAATATTATACTATGTTAAGAGTATCTTTGGGTCATTTTATTCGAATACTCCTAACCTATAGGTCACACAACGATAACTTTACCCTTGCTCTGTGGCATAAAAATTAACAAAAGTAATAAGATCTTTTACCTTGGGTTCCTGTCCTTTCTTGAGTTTCTCAAACAATTCTGGGTTTTTGCTGATACATGTAAGAAATTAGTTTATTAGGCTTTGTCATTTCAAGGTTGTTTTTTTAATTATCATTGTATGAAAATTAATAACACACTTTTTAACATGTTAGGGAAAAGAAAAAGAAGGGAACATAGGGGCTTTACTCATATATCTCTGTTTTGAAATAATAAAAGCCAGTCTTGATCCTTTGAACAGGGTCGAAGGAATTGCAGCTTGTCGTTTGTAACTCAGATGTGATTTCATCAATCCTTTCTGCTACAATCGGTTTCAGTTCTTCCTTCTCACTTCAATTGCATGGTTTCAAAA
>MU686878.1:36200-50939 GCA_026770625.1 Nicotiana glauca
TAAAGTCTGAGGGATCGATACAGAGACGTCTATACTTATCTCAAGAGGCTACATAGTTTAGGAACAATGTCACTTCTAATCTTCTCTATCATGCGGTTTTGTTCTCTCATTGCTATTGAACTCTTCTACTCTTGTTCACTCTTAGATGGTGAGGACATGTACCGCATCCTCGGTTGTGCAGCAACTAGAGTGCCCAACGCAGCTCCTACGAGGGGCAGATGTCGAGGTCGATGTCGTGCCAGAGGTCGAGACAGGGGCAGAGCTCAACCCAGAGCCCGAGCAGCAGCAATAGCGGCGGAGCCTCAGGTGGAGTTTGATGAGGAGGCTCTAGCCCAGTTTGTTCCAGCAGAACCAACATATGTGCCCGAGGGGTTCATCGCCACCCTAGTGCTTCATGATGCTTAGGTCCGTTTGGTAGGCCTTATAGAGAGTGTAGCCCAGGCTGGCACTTTTCCCATGTCACCAGCCATCACTCAGGCTGTAGGAGGATCACAGACTCCTGCTACTCACACCCCGGAGCAGGTGGCTTCCCAGTATCATACTCCAATAGCTCAGCCAGCTGGAGTAGTTCAACCAGTTGTTGCGGCACATGCTGGTGATGGTCGTGCTATGACTCCCGAGGGTTTATTGAGATTGGACAAGTTCACCAAGCTCTTTTCAGTTCACTACAGTGTTGCACCTTTCAAGATCCCCAGGATTATTTTGACCGCTCCCATGAGGTGCTGCAGGATATGTGGTTAGTAGACCAGTGGGGCCAATTTTGCTGTGTTCCATATGACTGGTTATGAACTAGTAGAGCAAAGTTATCATCATACATTATTTTTCTTTGCAAAGCAGAGTTATTATCACAAATAAAAATCACAAATATTCTTTTCAACCATAACATGGGAGAATCCTTGTCCACTCTTTTTTTTATTGATTCAGAAATTCCAACTAGCACTCACAAATGACGAATACAACAAGAAAAGGCAAGAACAAGAGGTATCTTCTCCCGCCCGAATATGGTGGCATTGAGTTCATATATAACAAGGATAAGAAAGACCGAAGTTGATTTCCTAGAGCTCAAAGTTTCCTTTCATGAAATGATAGTAACCTCCCTTCAATGCCAAAGTCTTATTTAGCAAAGCACCGCTCACAAATGGATACGTAAGCAAATTGGCTAGTAATACATTCACAGCTTCCTGCAGTTTATCCATTCCCATTGTTATTTATGAACTATTAGTTGATATTAATAAAAAAAAACTAAAAAAGACAATTAGTGTGAGAACACTATTTTACCTTCTCACAATATTTGACTTCCTCTTCAAATGTTTTATCCCCATATTCAGCTAGCACTTTTGCTTTGGCAGGCAATTTAATTTTTACCCAATCCTCTATAAAGTCACTGCATCATCACGTATAAACATTTATTCAAATTAGTAATATAACATAATTAATTCTTAAAATAGTATAACTTAAATAGTTCGCTTAACGAAACATACGTTGATTCAGAACCATCTTCTGAAAGTTCCATGAGAGCCTTAATACATCCATATGCACTATGGCCAATGACTAAAATATTTTTACCTTAAGATGGACAATAGCGTATTCGATTACAGCTCCTACTCCTGAGTATTTAGTCTGTGGCAATCCAAATCCAACGCAGAAGTAAAGTAAATTACAATATTACTACATAATAGAAAGAAGGAGCTAATTTGTAGAAATTAAACTGATAAATGACATTGTCATAAGGAGGGACCATGGTGGAGATATTTCTAAGCATAAAAGCTTCACCAAGCTGAAAGTTCAGCACATGAGATGGGCTCACTCGTGAATCGGAGCAGGCAAACACCAGAAACTGTTACATGGCTGGATACTTGATTTTTCAGCTATAGAAAATTAAATTACAAAATAAAAAAAAAATCTTCTTACTGATCGAGCTAATTCAGTACATGATAAGTCACAACTCGTACATTGTGTGAGTAGCTAGTTATATTTCACTGACCATCAGAATTTTTTTGCTGTGCTAATTAATGCAGAGAAACTAAAAGGCAACCCTGTACATTAGACATTCCGCATTTACGTAGGGTCTGCGGAAAGCCCGCACCCAAAGAGTGTGATGTAGATAGTCTACCCTAATGAAAGCATTAGTGACTGCTTTCATGGCTTGAACCCCTTGTTGGATATGTTTGAACAAAGTCCCACACTGAAAGTATAAAAGAAAAAAGATTCTACTCATAAAGACTTGGATACTCTTAGTGGTGTGAAAATTTTTAGGAAAAACCATGCAGACTTGGTCCAAATCTATACTATATTAAAAGTATCTGTATGTCATTTTATTCCAATAACCCTAATTTATAGGTGACACATAGATAACTTTAACCTTACTCTAACGCATAAACAACAACAACAGTGATAAGATTTTGTACCTTGGGATCCTGTCCTTTCTTGAGTTTCTCAAACAATTTTGGGTTTTTGGTGATACATGTAAGAAATAGTTTAATAGGCGTTGTCATTTCAAGGTTGTTTTGATTAATTATTATTGTATGAAATTATTAATACACTTTTAACATGTTAGGGAAAAGAAAAAGAAGGGAACGTAGGGGCTTTACTCATATATCTCTGTTTTGAAATAATAAAAGCCAATCTTGATTCTTTGAACGAAGGGAACAAAGGAATTGCAATCCTGTCGTTTGTAACTCAGTTGTGATTTCATCAATTCTTTCTGCTACAACCGGTTTCAGTTCTTCCTTCTCACTTCAATTGCACGATTTCCAAATCCAACACCCATAATTAATATTATTGGTTTATTAAATTACTACTGAAGCAAGAAATCCATATTCTTAAGCAAGTGTTATTATGTACGACAGTGTATCTATTACCCCTTTAGTAATTATTATTCTATAATGAATACAAAATTTATATAAACATATATGTTACAACATAGTTCTAACTATTAAATATACTTATTATCTTTTCTAAGAATAATCATTCAAATATAAAATAAATTTTCAATAACTTTGATGAAAAACTATTTAAGCAGCTAGATATTTAAAAATATTTTTGTTGAAGAAGTTTTAAAACACAACTTTGAACAAATAATTGGGTTAAAAGGAACAACTTTGGTTCTTTTTCTTAATATTTAAAAACAAAAGTATGTTACGATTCCTTTTTAAAGCATATATGCGTTAATATTATACATTTGATGGTCCAAACCTGAGGAGGTTCTGGAGTGAAACAATGGCCTTCTCGTAACTTCCCTTTGTAATATTTTCTCTCTCTACTGTATATGGTAAAATCAAAAGGTAGAGATAGACATTAAAACAATTGGTGAGTGGCCTATCTAAAATATGTACAAAAACAATATAAGAGGTATTATATGATACAAAAGAGGAACTATGATAATCCATAAGGTGTGCATGTTAGCAAGAAGAAAGTTACTGTAACGATCCGACTGGTCGTTTTGCCTTTTAGAACCCTGTTGCCTTAAATAAAACTTTCCGCGCTTGCTTTTGCTAATTTATGACTTGCGTGGATGGTTGGTTCGAGATTTGTAAGATGTTTGGGTTGAAATATGCTCATTTGGTTTCTTAGAATTTTCATAAAAGGCCAAGTTTGACTTTGGTCAATATTTTTAGCAAACGGACCCGGATTCATGATTTGATGGTCCCGAAGGTCCGTAGGAAAATATGGGACCTGGTTGTATGCCCGGAATCGAATTCTGAGGTCTCTATCCTGAGTAATGAATTTTTATTAAAAATTATTAATCTAAAATTTTAAGGATTTAAAGAAAACAAGTAATGATTGATCACATGGGTATCTGGCTCGTATGTTTGTTCCAGAACCCGGTACATGTCCGATATAACATTTAAGACTTGCGCGCAAAATTTGGTATCAATCCGAATAGTTTAAGGGCGTTTCGGCTCGTTAGAGGAAAATGAAGAACTTGAAGTTCATAAATCTAATTCAATTAGTTTTAGGGGGTGATTCTTTGATTTAGCATTATTTCGGGCATTACGAAGGTTCGAGTAGGTCCGTTTTGTGATTTCAGACTTGTTGGTACAATCGTACGGGGCCCGAGAGCCATGAGCATCAATCGGACGAGGCTCGATTGAAGTTGAATTTTTTGAGAAGTGCTGAAGCACCTGCTTCTATCATAACCGCACATGCGGTTGGTTGACCGCAAGTGCGAGACCGCAGAAGTGGTCCAATTATCGCAAAAGCGGGCATGGTAGGCCAATCTAGGAACCGCAGAAGCGGTTACCAAGCCGCAGAAGCGGCCTCAAGATCGCAGAAGCGGTCCCAACCCTTTTATCCCATTTCGCAAATGCGGTCCTTTGTCACAGATACGGGACCGCAGATGCGGTCCCCTGACCGCAGAAGCGGAAAGCGCTGAAGTAGTGAGCTTCCTTTCATACAGGTTCTAAGTCATTTTTTGACCCTTTTCACTCCTCCATTGGCGATTTTGTGAACTTTTGAGAGAAGGTTTTGACCTAGCAATTGAGGTAAGCTTATCCCACTTATTCTTAGTTTAATACTTGTATTTTAGGTAGATTAAACACTAGAATACAGGTAAAATCATAGAGTTAGAGCAAAATCTAGAGTTTTGACAAAAGTTATATTTAACCACAAAATTTGTTATGGAATGAATTAGAAATCATATATTATTGATCATTAGGTTATAGAGAACAACTTCCTTCGAAAAATTTTGGAATCCAGGCCCATGGGCCCGTGGTCAGATTTTAGGAAACTTGCGGTAAGGGTTGGGAATTTGCTTAAATAGCTAGAATACAATCTTGTGAACTTATATTGATTAGTTCCTACCTTATTTAACTAGTTTTGGATCGTTTTGCTCCAAATTGAGAGTTTGAAATCGTTCTTGGTATTGGAAGTGAACTTTGGAGCGAGGTGAGTCTCCTTTCTAACCTTGTAAGAGGGAATTGTCTTCATAGGTATAATAATTAAGTAATTTGTTACTAAATGTGGAGGCTACGTATGCACTAGATGACGAGAGTCCGTGCGTAGCTACTGTTATGTTATTGTCCGGGTAGTTTAGGACCCGTATAATGCTATATTTATGAATATCTCTATATTTTCTTGCTAATGTGATCACTGAGGGTATGCTAGAGATTTGGAAAAGAATATAATCGAATTTCTACACTTTTTGGATACTTGTATGAATTTACTTGGAAGTAAATGTGCATTCATGTGTTTTTTGATATTAATTGACATTTGTGGATCAGGCCGATCGCCTCGGTAGAAATAGATGCATCTATGGTTCGCGCCATTCGACCCTTCTTGCAGTGCACAATTTATTTTCTGTTGGATCGGGCCGTCAACCTCGGCATAATGTGCGTATATATATATATATATATATATATATATCTGTGTGTGTGTGAAATCTTATCCATGAGTTGTTCTGTTAAATACTTGAAATGTGTACGGTTAACTGTAAAATTGTTAATGACATGACTAATTACCTCTAGCTATACACTGTTGATTATTCGTAACTATCATGCCTAGTAGAACACCTTATCATATTATATGACCCCAGTAAGTGTCAAGTCGACCTCTCGTCTCTACTTCTTCGAGATTAGACGGGATACTTACTAGGTACATATTGTTTATGTACTCATACTACACTTTTGTACTTAATTGTACATGATCTGAGGCACGTGTATCTGGCTATCTGTCATGACCCAAACCCCGAACCGGTCGTGATGGCGCTTCTAGTGAAGACAAGGTCAGCCAACTAACCTAACGCATCTCTTTCAAAATAGTTAAACACAAATGAACAACAAAAATACGACTTAATGATATTAATTAACAAAATTACAACACAACACAGCCCAAACCGTGGTGTCACAAGTCACGAGCATCTATCAGAGTATAAGTTCAACTACAAGACCTAAAATATACAAAGCCAGATCAATGAACCAAAAGAGAGGAAAAATAGTGCTGCGAACGCAGGCAGTCACCACGCTACTCCTATAGCTCGGCCTCTGATCAGCCAAAATCCGCTACCGGGTGAAGAAATACCTGCATCTGCACGCGAGGTGCAGGGAGTAAAGTGAGTACTCCAACTCAGTGAGTAATAAGAGTAAATAACAACTGAGCAGTAACAAATCACGTAAAGCAAACCATCATGCTATATAGGAGCAGTGAAAAGCCCTTTGAGAGAAAGCAGTGAAGCTTTAAAACCTTTAGAAATATCTTCTCTCAGTTTAAAACCTCTTTTGAAAATGACTTTTTCAATAGTTATGCAAATGAATGCAAAAACAAATAGTGCCGATAAGCACAGAAGTCCGCCTCTCGGGCACCACACTCGGTCGTTAGATAATACCAGAACAACAGGTGAATATTGCAAGAAGAAGCGCAAACAACATATAATGAAAGACAAATGCAATAAGGTAAACACATCAAACAGTACAGGTACCGCTGCGACGTGCAGCCCGATCCATATACCGCTGCGGCGTGCAGCCCGATCCATTTAACATCGACGGCGCTTACTGGAGGTATGTTCAGACTCCGGAGGGGCTCCTACAGCCCAAGCGCAATATTTAGCCATCTCGTGGCATCAATCAGGCTCTCGGCCTCAATATTAATATAGTACCGTTGCGGCGTGCAACCCAATCCATAAGTATCCTCACAATACAGGCCCTCAGCCTTACTCAGTCAACGAAATCACGTAAGCCACTTGGGCAACAATAAAGTATGATGCTCAGCCCAAAACATTTTATGGAAATATCATTTCGAGTATTTAAGGAATAATAACTTGGCTGAGTTTTTAAAACAGTGGAAAATACATGACTGAGTTCAAATATATAATTAAACCAGTGAGGAATTATCAACAACAATCCCCGAAGGGTTCAGATAATTGGCACGAAGCCCAAATATAGCAATCAGCCCAAATTATGATGTTAACAAGTAATTTTAGTCAAATACGCAGTAAATTCATCAATCGGGATGGACCGAGTCACAATCCCCAACGGTGCTCGACCCCACGCCCGCTATCCGGCATCTAATTCACCTCAATATAGCACTATGATGTGCAAGTTCGGGGTTTCTAAATCTCAGAATATCATTTACAATCATTACTCACCTCGAACCGGCGAATTCTCTAGCTCCCGACGCCTCTGCCCCTCGAACCGGCCTCCACGCGCGTCGAGTCTATAAAAAATCAGAGCGAATACATCACAATATGCCAATGGTACAATACCCAATCGAAACAATTGAAAAACTATTAAAAATCCCGAAATTTGCAAAACCCGAGCCCCGAGCTCACTTCTCCAAATTCAGAAATTTTACATCATCGGATTCCTTATCTCGCCACGAGTCTATACATATCAAAAATCTCCCAAATCGGACCACAAATGGCCCCTTAAATCCCAAATTTAGAATTTCAATCTCAAGCACTAATTTCTTGAAATTTGGCTATATTCCCATGAATTGTCAAGGATGATTCTTCAATAAAATCATGTTTTTAAGTCCAAGAGTTCATACCTGATCAAAGCCCTTGAAACCCTCTTCAAAATCGCCCAAAAACTCTCCAATTCCGAAGCGAAAATGTCTAACCCTATAAAAAATTCGCGAGGATGGAATTAAATGCTGTTGCCTAGTCACTTTCGCTTCTGCGGTAACCTTACAGCTTCTATGGCCACCGCTTCTGCAGTTTTCTTCCGCTTCTGCGGAATCAACTTAGTCTCCCAGGACCGCTTCTGCTGTCCATTCCCGCTTCTGCGGACACCGTATATGCGGACTCCTATCCACTTCTGCGGAGTTCCTCTCAATGCACAAAATCTGCTTCTACGGCTCCCACGCCACATCTACGGAACCGCTTCTGCGGTTCCATTTCCGCAGTTGCAGAAATACCAGATACCAGTAGCCTTCAGATTTCACCAAGTCCAAAATTTATCCCGATGGCCATCCGAAATCACCCTGAGGCCCCCGGGACCTCAACCAAAAGTGCCAACCCATCCTAAAACATCACCCAAACTCGTTCCAATCATCAAAACGCATCAAATAACAATAAAATCCTCAATTCCCAACGAATTCAAGCCTAAGTTCTTCAAAATCTTTCGAAACACACATTCGATAAAAAATCCAACCAAATCACCTCCGAATTACCTGAAATTTTTGCACACATATCCCAAATCACCTAATGAAGCTACTACAACTCTCAGAATTCCATTCTGACCCTCAGATCAAAATCTCACCTATCAACCGGATATCGCCAAAATGCTAACATCGCCAATTCAAGCCTAATTCTACACCGGACCTTCAAAATCACTTCCGATCACACTCCTAAGTCACAAATCACTCCCTGAAGCTAACCGAATCATCGGAAATCACATCCGAGCCTTCTAGCTCATAAGTCAACATCCAGTTGACTTTTCCAAAATAACCTTCCTTAAAGAGACTAAGTGTCTCATTTCCTATCAAAACCAATCTAATTCTACTCTAACACACCAAATGCCGATAATGAAACATGAAGAAGCATATAAATGGGGAAACGGGGCGGTAACTCCTTAGACGACGTGTAGGGTCGTCATATCCTCACCAATTTAAACAAACGCTTGTCCTCGAGCGTACCCAGAGTTGTCTTAGAACCAACCAATAGCTGAATGACCTTACCAATCATATACCCCGGGTGATCCCACGTCACCCTATCTCATATAGGTCCGTTAACACATTCTAACCGAAATTACACAATCCAGTCTAGCCCATAAATCGTAGAACCACATTTTATTTTCCGAAATCATACACAAGATCTGAACCTCATATCTATAATTAGAATAAGCCCGAGCTAGTTGTAAGAACCCATACCTGCAACCTCAGGTGCAATTATATGATATACCACATAACTCAAACACTCGAATCGATAACTTCTATTCTTAGCAGATGCCCACAACAACCAAGTACCGATAGAAAACCCCTTATTAGCTAAAGTCTCATTCCAACACTTTCATATACTGCCAACGATAAATGAAACACGCAATAAACCATAACCATTTCTTACTCAACCATTCATGAATCCACTTCCCTTTTGACTAATACCTCAGCAGATTCCGAGCCGAACACCAATTTTTATCCTTCCAACAAGCTAAAATCAAATCCATTCGTATTCATTAATGACCCCAACGATCACCTCGAATCCAACACACCATTCTGGTGATATGAAACCTCAATACAGGCCTAAGCCACATCTTGCATAATACGTGCATCAATAAGAAACGGTCTGAACATACTCACATCATGAAAAATGACTCAAACGAAAGAGTTGTACCTCCAGCTCATCAGTACCATCACAGCACAAGGGCTAAGACCCCGTTTCACATCATAGAAATAGAAAACCTGAATCTACCTCGGAAGGTCATATCTCCACGTGGTCTCGCTGCAATGCGCGATATTATCCAAACACTGTTACACATGAAACACCTCAAGTCACTATGCTCTAAATCGACAGCCACGCACAATTGATGTCTGGAACCCAAGCAAATCATTACACCCATGGTGAAACAAATAAGATCTGCCATGCAAGCCTGATAGAACATAACCGATACATCAACCACCGAGCAACGCCCAATTACTCTTCCCGCTCGACTTTCATTATGCATCCCCAATAGAACCACACCACATGTGCCCATAACCAACAAATCATAACGTCTCACAACACCGATAAGCAACTCATAGCTGCCCTCAGATCACTAACAAGCTCAATAAAGATCGAATCAACCTATCCCTCAACAATACAATTCGGGGCCATCCAAGCCAACTCAACCTAAAAACATATCTACATCGGCCTACCAATGAACTTATTACCAAGAAATCCTTAAGCTGCTCCTTACACTACTATAACTCCTGCCGGAGCCATACGATACGGTGCCTGGTACCAAATCAATATCGAAATCCACAACCTCGCCCGGTGACATGCCCGACCACAAGAAACGCATCTGAAAGGTCCCTCAACACCGAAACTGAATCAATGGTAGAAACCTCTGCACTGACATCCATCACGAAGGCCCAGTTAAGAAAGGCAATCCTTCCCAGCCGTCAGCTGGGTCTTTGAAATATAAACCACTCTGAAAGAACATAATCCAATAAGCCTCGCCACTCAACCCATGGCATTTTCGGCATAGCCCGAAGCGCAATAGTTCATAATCACCTAACACTAAGACAACTGGTCTGAATTTCAACATCACATCCAAAATCTAACATACCAACAAATAAAGATCCACTCGACCCTCCAAATCCCGATTGCCACTAAACGGTGCCGAATACACACGATCCACAACCACGACATAGCATGTACATGAGAACTCCCAATCTCAAACTCCATATAGCACACGAATCATCATACATGATCCCAATTTTTTTGTCTGAACGCATACCACACCTTAAATACCCCATCACTCCACGATAGATACTTTAAAATTTCCGATGCCACCAAGCAAACCTGAATACCACCAATTGATCCAACAAGAAAATGCCACAATACTACCGAAGTATCATCAGTTTAATCGCATTACCCTTCTAAGACATATAATTTCGTCAAATCGCTTCAAATTAGCAGCACCATTTCCTTGATTATTTGAGGCTACCCGTTGCCTAATAGCTTTATGAACTTCTTTTTAGAACTGAACTAAAACCTCGTACACGCAAATCTCGATCCTCCACAACATACCGCACATACCATACCATCCAAGGATACCAAGAAAAATTTTATTTCCCTTCTGCACCACGGATATCTACGCACTCAACTAGTCAAGAACTTCCATTAATCCTATCTAAAAGAAAAATCATTACACATCCCATGCTCCGCATGCCCATAGAAAATATACATCTCCAAACAGCGGTAGAAACCATCAAGAACTCTCCGATTTCCCTTTTCACAAATCAGACATGTCAGGACTAAATCCTTCTAACTCGACCAAGCTAAGAAAGCCATCAAAACCCAAGAGCATTGCTGCAAAATACTTGCAAGGGCTCATTACCTCGAACACATACAAGGAATTAATCATATCCGTACCATACCGATTCGGTCTACTATCAAGCTATTCCATCTATCTAATTCATCATCAACTTGATTTTCCCACGTGCTGTAGCACAAAAATGCCTCAACCCGGACTTAACACATGAGACCCAAGCATAAGACCGCACTGTCTAAGACCGATAAGCCACGAAATCCTCTCTCAAGTATTCCCAGATACACCACATTCCAAAATACTCTACCCTGATGAACTTCCTGCGAATCTAAGTCCGTAACCTTTACTTTCCATATACTGATACTGCGATACATAAAATCCCATAATTAACATAAAAATACCACAAGTCTTGACCTTTTCTTGTGAAAGCACAGTCTCTGACCATATACACAACCTTAAGACGCATGATTGTTACGTGTAGGATCTTGAACACAATAAAACCATTCTCGAGAGTCATTTACTTCTTATTCAAACTGCAATTCACCTGATCAAATGAACATAACCACCCGTGCCTCATTAGCACCCTGACACCGCAGGATATGACCTCATTCTAATACAACCAAACATCTTCCTGCTCCATGCACCGAGCATTCTTTACCAACGACAGCTTAAGACATCCTGTGATTCTTACATATCTACGAATCACCATGTAACCTTTGTCAATGTTTTCCCTCACTTATGCCATCCTCGGATCAATTTTCGCAACCAGAACTGATTCGCCAGCATGCCTCGAACCGAAACCAACATAGCACATGACCGTACAATTAGCTAATCAATAGCAAACTCCCCAACTTGGCTCGAAGCCATATATCAAGACACACTCAAAAACTCATAAGACTTTTACTCTAATGATTCCACAATACCATAGTGAGATTAAACTCACATCATTTACAAGTTTGTGAAAACACAGATTATGTAATACTCTAATCCTCTGTAAATCTCCCATTCATCCCCACATAAGTTGAGTCCACTCTCTTAAGCGAATCGAATTCTCCAATTTTAACATGTACCCTTCAATTACACATGAGATCTTCTAACATACGCATAAGGATCATACCACTTAAAGACACTGCGCAGGAGATAACCCACCTGCTTCACCTCAATTTAGTATTTCAGAATACCTTCCACCGTCATATACATTACACAGTCATTTAGTCTTCCTAGGTCTGAACTCATATCGCCACATGTAATGTACTTCACTCCCCAACTAGGAGACACGAAAATATTCTTCACGCGCCCACAACTCAGGGCTACACATCCAATCACAATGAAAATCAAACACTTAATAGTTCATTTGTCATCCTGCAGTCCTTCCTTATCACCTCTATGTCATATAGATACATCTCGCAGTACTAACACACTCATTTCTTAGCTATCCAACAATCATTCCCACTAAAGGGAAAATACCGAACATATAAGTTCAAAATACTTGCTCACACAATTAGCACCTCGGTGCTCAAGCCATAGGCAAAGATCCGACCTCAAGTCCTCTAGACTGTCCTAACATCAACTCACAGAGATCACACCTCACCCCTCGATCCGGGAATTATAAACCATCAAGGCATATCTGATACTGAGCGCTCGTGTGCGCTTACAAATGCGTGTAAGGAATTTTAAGAGTTTCTTTTCAAGCTGAATCAAGGACGCACGATAAGAGTTCAAGAAGGTGAAGTTTTTCCTAAAGGTTCTGCAGCCTCTCGAGGATAAATACAGACGTCTCCGTACCGATCTGTGAGACTCTGCTAAACCTGCTCATGACTCATGAGACCTAGTAACCTAGGCTTTGATACAAACTTGTCACGACCCAAACCCCGCACCGGTCGTGATGGCACCTCTCGTGAAGACAAGGCCAACCAACTAACCCAACTCGTCTCTATCAAAATACTTAAACACAAATGAACAACAAAAATACGACTTAATGATATTAATTAACAAAATTACAACCCAACACAGCCCAAACCGGGGTGTCACAAGGCACGAGCATCTATCAGAGTATAAGTTAAACTACAAGACCTAAAATATACAAAGCCATATCAATGAACTAAAATAGAGTAAAAGTAGTGCTCCGAACGCAGGCAATCACCTCACTAATCTTATAGCTCGGCCTCTGATCAGCCAAAACCCGCTACCGGGTGAACAAATACATGCATCTGCACGCGTGGTGTAGAGAGTAAAGTGAGTACTCCAACTCAGTGAGTAATAAGGGTAAATAACAACTGAGAAATAAGAAATCACGTAAAGAAAACAACCATGCTATATAGGAGCAGTGAAAAGCCCTTTGAGAGAAAGCAGTGAAGCTTTAAAACCTTTAGAAATATCTTCGCTTAGTTTAAAACCTCTTTTGAAAATGACTTTTTCAACAGTTATGAAAATGAATGCAAAAACAAATAGTGCAGATAAGCACAGAAGTCCGCCTCTTGGGAACCATCCTCGGTCATCAGATAATACCAGAACAACAGGTGAATATTGCAAGAAGAAGCACAAACATCATATAATGGCAGACAAATGCAATAAGGTAAACACATCAAACAGTACCGGTACCGTTGCTGCGTGAAGCGCGATCCACATATCGCTGTGGCATGCAGCCCGATCCATTTAATGTCGACAGCGCTCACTGGGGGTGTGTACAGACTCCGGAGGGGCTCCTACAGCCCAAACGCAATATCAAGCCATCTCGTAGCATCAATCAAGCTCTCGGCCTCAATATCAATATAGTACCGCTGCGGAGTGCAACCCGATCCATACGTATCCTCACAATCCAAGTTGAGGCAAGCCCTTGATCGTGAAAAGAGGATCGAGGAATATGTTTGATGCCGATCCTGGAGAGAAGTATTCGAAGAGGTTGGAGAGAAAGGCTTTGTCCTTTCGGAGGAATTGGATAAAGCAAGGGAGGATGAGGGTGATGCTCAATCGCTCCTCGTGAAAGTTGCAAAAGGTGATCTTGATGGGTTGTAGCCCTTCGACGCAAAATATAGGTTCTATCATTTTGTATCCTGGTTCTCGGCGCGCACGGGGCGTGCCTGTAAGTGGAGAATGTTTTTTCGCGTGTAATATAAGAAAATTTTAAAAGTGTTATGCGTTTTTTACCTTTTTTCTGTCGTTGCTCTCGGTAGTGTGGACTGGTTTTGGAACTAGTCCCCGAGCTGCATCACGGCTTGAGCATTGATTGGCCTTCCAGCTCTTTCCCGCATGCATGGGCGGAGGGTGATGACCCTTTGTGCTCCTGGGCTGAAATTAATTTGCGGGCGCGCGACCTTTAGATTTGTTTTGACCGTCGATAACATTGGTTAGGTCGTGCGTTTTGGCATTTTGTGTTTCAATCGCCCTCAGGCTCAGTATCCGAGTCTGGATCCAGCTCGAGCTTGGATTACCATTGAGCCTGTTTGAGCTGGCGATAATGATTCTCATCCTATGCCCTTGGGCGTTTGGTGATTTTCCGGCTCCGGTCTCTAGTATCCGAATCGTGTTGCGATTCGAGCCGTAATCGACCTTCTGGTCTTTTTGGCGGTTCTGGTTGGAGACAATGGCATCGATGTCGCACTCATGGAAGTGTTATGATTTTTGGGTCCAGTCTCTGAGTCGCATTGAGACTCGAGCTGTAATCGACCCTTAAACCTCATTTGAGCTTTCGGCCGATGATGTGTCACGCCCCAAATTCGAGGGACATGACCGGCACTCGACGGGGTATCCCCAGTCAAGCGGACCTGGGTGCCTTTCCTATCCCACGTGTTACCCCTCATTCTCATTACCTAATAACCAGGCCATTTATAGGATA
>MU686878.1:56800-73356 GCA_026770625.1 Nicotiana glauca
GAAACCCCCTTGAGAGAGCAAGTCATAACCCCAAAAATGAGTTGGGAACACTCTAGACCGGTCTTGGGGTATTAAAACCTTCCAGGCACGCGAAGTTTCGCCCAGACGCGCGAAGTTTTGCAAACTTCGTGCGTTTTTTCCGAGCATTCTGCCTCAGACGCGCGAACAACGCGCGAAGTTTCAAAGTTCGCGCGAAGTTTCGCGCGACTGACACCCTCCCAGGAAAATGGTCATAACTTTCTCTATACACCTCCAAATGATGAACGGTTTGTTGCGTTACAAACGAGACTCATATGGCTTTAATTTGATTGGCTTATCCTCACACAAATCCTTATATAACTGGATATATGATCGTTCAAAGTAAGGTCTTGTGCTCACTCATTTACAGATTTCGTCTAATATGCAATTTTCCAACTTGGCTTAGACTTAGGCCTCTCCTTAGACCCCAAATCACTTATAATAAGACTTATACACTTATTAACATATCCAATTGATATCCATAATATCATAAATCCTTATTTGCACACGAGATAAAATAATTTAGCCTACTTTGGCACGATGAAATCTTAAATTACTCGAAAAAAAAAATTTGGGGCCTTACATGATGGTGGCCTTTCTGTTGCTTGGTCGTTGAGACGTTTCGATATGAGGCCCGGAGGCTTTGCTTAGCCGTCGACAATGGTACTTACGTTGTTCGGTCATGGGGACCTTTTGATATGAGGGCCGGAGGCTTTGCTTAGCCGGCGACAATGGCACTTACGTTGTTCGATCGTAGGGAACTTTTGATATGAGGCTCAGAGGCTTTGTTTAGCCGACAACAATGGCAGTAATACTTTTTGATATAAGGACCTGAGGCTTTTTATAGGCTTTGTTTCCTCTCGTTAAGGTCTTAATGATTATTTTGCCTGACCCGTCCTCGGTTCTAAAAGAACCTCGATTTCAAGTCGTAGTCGGCGATGTTTCGAGCACCTCGGAAGGTTCTTAGTTCATAGGTTGAGTAGATCGATGTTTTTGCAATTTTGGAGCCGACGTGGTCGGGAATCATTTTTTGCCTGTTAAGGGAAGACTGTGTTTTTGGCAACAGTCGGCCATCCCCGAGTCGCATTTTTGGGCTGTAGCAGCCGTTTCAACCGTAGTCGTGTACATTTGGCCAGGGCCATTTTTGATCCCGAAAAGCAGTTTTAGGCATCCACACTGAGGCTATGCCCTTTAGGGATTCTTACTAATGCGATGTGTAGCCTAAACTGTGGGATTTTTCATGCCTGTTGAGGTCTTACAGTTTGCCATTCCCGTTGAGGTCTTATAGTTTGCCATGCCTGTTATGGTCTTTCAGTTTGCCATGCCTATTGAGGTCTTACAGTTTGCCATGCCTATTGAGGTCTTACAATTTATGGAGAAGAGATCTAGTTTTGCTGAGGCTGCTCATTAGGGTCTTACCATTTCGGATTTTCCAGTGCGTGGCGATTGGCGACAGTCTCCGAGTCATCGAGTTCACTTGAAGATAGCTTCTGGTGAGCTTGGGGCTATTTTATAGAGGCTTGGTGAGCCCAGAGTTCCGACCCTGGGGTCGTGCAAGTTGTCGAATTGCTTATGGCGAGTCTCCGAATATATCTGGTCATTCTAGGCCTGAATACCACCTTTTGTAGTCTTGGGGCCATATCGCGAGGGGTTTGTGAGCTCGAAACCCCAACCCTGGGGTCGCGAGGGTGCCAAATTGATTAAGTCTCCGAGCGTTTCAGGACGTATTTGATGTAGCAATTTTTTGCTGAGGATAAAGCAGAAATATTTTTCTTCGAGGCGTTAAATGCTTGGAAAATATTCTTTATTGCTTGGCGAAAATATAAGTTGTAAATACATGTTGTTCTATTGCCGTGAGTATTTTCTACATGGGTGTGACTCTCATGATTATCCGACGTGCTTGTATGGTCCCATATTGGAAAATAGAGAGATATCGTGGACTTGTTGAGTCCCTTCCCTGGGGCAGCATATTCTCGGGCGACGTATTTGCCGTTGTCTGTACAAAGCATCCGCACCCTGCGTCATCCAATGTATTAGACCGAGCTCGGGTGGTCCGTGCAGGGAGAGTAATTTGGATATTGTGGCAACTGCCATTGGGGACATATTAGCGTTCCGGCATGACGGGGACATTGGTCCGGACTTTCCTATTGGATTTGTCCCGCCATTGTTAGTACAACTTTGGCTGATATACCTGTAATCATTAATGTATGTTTTATTTGAAAATGAGCTCGAACGAAAGAAGGGATTACCAATACGTTAATGCGATCCCGAGGTGGAGTCTCGACGTCCTTTTTCGTCAGGCGAGAGGGTGTCCTTGGGGAATACTCCCCGAGGTCGTCCCTTTCTGGCGACATGCACTTGCATTCTACGTTCTACGGATCTTAGTGAGGTTTCTCCATCCTTTAACGGTTGTGACGATATGCCGTATCTTGCCGGCTCTGCTTTGTTCGATTTCCCCTATTCCGTTGAGCTGGGTCCGGGTTCGCTTACTTGGCGATGCTTTGTGGTCGCCTTTGTTGGATGGCGTAGTTGCTGCTCTCTTGGGTCTGTAACTCCGAGCATTTTGTGACTCTCGTGGTGGGCCACGATTTCCTTGGAGGTATTTTGTTCGAATAGGTCTAAGCCACTCGGAGTTCCCAGTTTTACTTATAATGACCATTATGCTTGGAACTGCAACGTTAAAGTCAAGCTCTATCGGGCGAGGTTTCCTTGCCGGTTGCGTCTTGTTGAATCTAGTGCCATCGGGGGTTCCTCAGAGGTGTTGTCTTTGGGATACCTCCTTGTTGTTATGAGATGTGCTGTACCTCAGATCATGTTAGTATGGTGAGCGGGTCCCCGTGGTCTGATGTCGAACAATAATACATGTCGTTGTCTCTTCCGGGGGAATTTATTTGAATCTTTTCATCGGGATGGGCCCGAGTTCTCCATTTTGGAGGTTGTCGTTGTCGAATGGGCGTGCGCGAGTGGTGATGTACCTGTGAGGACTTGGGGTCTTGTCAACCCCTAGGAAATTTTGTTGTTTCTGACTTCCGCGAAATGAGTCCCGGGATCGTATCTCCGAGAGATGGTTGCTGTAGGAGTCTCCGCGAAAGTGAGTCGATCTGTTCGATAATGTCCTCTAGCATCCTTATCTTATAGGATATGTTGTTGGTTCGTCGTTGCCCGATACCTTGGATGCTGGCTTGGAGCGAGTAGATATTTTGGTGCTACCGCGCCAAGAGTCTCCGGGCGGCTTTGTAGCTGAGAGATAGCCAAACGTTATTCCAACAATATTTCAAAAATAACACGAATATCAACTTTCCGTTCTACCGGGGCTCAGATTTTTCGGGTTTCCTGTCGGTTAGCGTGTTGCGTGTCGCCATCGAAGTGCAAGACTTCATTACCCCGCTCTGCAGCCTACAAATCCATATCCGCTAAGACTGATCTAGATGCGTTATAATGGTCCCGCATTGTCGTGCCAGCCATTAGGATGGACATATTGTTTTCCTTGCGATTTATGGGGTTATCATCCTCGATTTCCCTTACCGAGCTGACCATTAACTTGAAATCAAAAGGTCTTGGGCAAGAAAAGTTGTGAGAGATATCGTGCATTTAAGTGACGAAACTAGCAAGAAAATAATCACCATTATTTTTAGCCCCACGGTGGGCGCCAAACTGTTTACCGTGAAAATGGTAACAAAAATTAAATTTATAAATGGGACTCTAAAAATACATGATCTACTCACGAGCTAGTTTGGAAGGGTGATTAGTGCTAGGCATGGAGTAAAACAGTATAGATCGAGCTAGTTAAAATGATAACCGAACTAGTAAGGAACGTTCCCGGTCATAGAACAAGCTAGTAGGAACATCGGGGCCAGGCCTCGAGCCTACCACGGGCCTATCAAAGGTAACCTTATCGAGGGTAGTCGGGAAGGGGATAATAGACAAGTATGTGTATGCAAGGCTTTATACCGTCAATGTTGTGCTAAATGACGAAGAATAAATGAAGAACAATAAAATGCTATGGCGACCTCGGGGTCGAAGAACACTGATAACTTAGAAGAAATAGAGAGAGAGAGAGAGATATTATTGCTTATTGGAGAAGTGGAGCAACATCAGTCCGTGACAAGGTAGGGTAAGTCCCCCTTATATAGGCGAGGGGACTCGGAATAGTACATGTATATTAATTGTAAGATTACAAAGATGGGAAGGCCTGACGCAAGACCTCACAGTAGGCTCCAAATAGGCCGTATCTGTCAGGTGTATCCATGTGCTTCGGAAACGTCTTTTCTCACCCTGACATCGGGCCCTCCTTCCTCTTATTTGGACCTCGATGAGCCCCGAGACTGAGAACTCGAACGTAGCCTTCCATCATCGGGGTCTCGAGGAAGGCTTCCAAAATTGTCTTGATAGCTAAAATCAAGTCTTCTGATTTTAACTGTGTATAGTACGCCTAACACGAGTTACATGAAATGGGAGCTGGTGGCACGCCTGCCACAAGATATAAGAAATGGGATCGGGTTGCACGCCTGCAACAAGATGTGAATGGAAAGTGAAATTTGCCCTTTGTCTTGCTTATCCTTGTTAGTAGTTGGATTTTGGTTCTCTATAATTCTCAGGATACTCAATTTTACCTATTATTCCCTAAAGCATGTTCCCCTTCCCACCTTTAACTAATTATTCTACTTTACTTTCCGCTATATATATTTTATAACTGTACAAGTTTATATGATAGTATGGTCTAGCCTCATCACTACCTCGTCGAGGTTAGGCTAGACACTTACAAGCACATACTGTCGGTTGTGATGATACTACACTCTGTACTCTTTTGTGTAGATCCTAGTGCTATTGACTTCGGACCATAGTAGGAGGCTACCTTTAGTTGCGGAGATCTAAGGTAGACCTGCAGGCGTCCGCAGGCCTTGGCGTCTCTTCTATCCTTATTTCCTGTTTCATTTTCTTTACATTTTGAAAATGTAAAGTTGCCTAACTCACATTAGTAGGCGCCATCACGAATCCCGAAGCTGGGAAAAAATTTGGGTCATGACAAGTTGGTATCAGAGCTCTAGGTTATATGCGTCTCACAGTTCACAGACAAGCTTTGTAGATTTTGAGGGATCGGTACAGAGACATCTGTATTTATTGCCTAGAGGCTACAAAGTTAGGAAAATTTCACATCTTTTTTTCCTGTCGTGCGGTTTTGTTTCTCAATGCTGATTGAATTTCTATTATGTTCTCTCCCAGTTGCCGTGAATGTGCGCTTTCTCATCCGCTGACCAGCAACACGAGACCCCAGTAGTAGCTCCCACGAGGGGCAGAGGGAAAGGCCAAGGTCGAGTTAGAGGCTGAGGTAGGGGTAGTGCTCAGACCCGAGCAGCAACAAAGCCTCAAGTTTATTTTTGATGATGAGGTTCCGGCCCCAGTAGTTCCAGTGGGTGCAGCTCAGGTCCCAGAGGGGTTTATTGCCACCACAGTTCTTCAGGATGCTCTGGTCCTTCTAGTAGGCCTTATAGAGAGTGTCACCTGAAGAGGCTTTCTTCCTGTAGCACCAGCCGTCTCTCAGGTTGGAGGAGGATCCCAGATTCCAGCTACTCGCACTCTGGAGCAGCTAGCTCCCCAGTCTCAGACTCCAGTAGTTCAGCCAGTTGGAGCAGTTCCGCCGGGTGTAGTACCTCAGACCAGCGATGGAGCAGCTATGTCTGGCGATACTTTGTGGAGATTGGATAGGTTCACCAAGCTCTTCACTAGTACTTTTAGCGGCGCATCTACTGAGTATCCCAAGGATTATCTAGACAACTGTCATGAGGTTCTTAGGAATAGGGGGATAGTTGAGACCAACATGGTCGATTTTGCCACATTTCGATTATTGCTTGGCTAAACCAGCCGGATCGCCACCCTTGAACTGGGAGTAGTTCACGCAGCTATTTCTGGAGAA
This sequence comes from Nicotiana glauca, assembly GCA_026770625.1. Taxonomy (NCBI): domain Eukaryota; kingdom Viridiplantae; phylum Streptophyta; class Magnoliopsida; order Solanales; family Solanaceae; genus Nicotiana; species Nicotiana glauca. Next base: position 62,733 of record MU686878.1, read on the forward strand.
TTTTCCCCCTATCATACAGCTAGAGGCCTATCAGAGGTAGTTTGAGTACCTCCATCAAGTTTCCATGACTGTCACCTTGTATGAGACCAGATTCATCGATTTGGCTCGCTATGCTCTTATCATACTTTCTACTGAGGGAGAGAGAGAGTGAGATGGTTCATTGACGGACTCATTCAGTCGATTCATCTTCAGATGGCTAAGGAGACTGGGAGTGAGATATCTTTCTAGGAGGCGGCCAATGTGGCCCGGAGAGTTGAGATGGTTCTATCGCAAGGGCATGGTTATGGGGCAGACAAGAGACCCCGTCATCCAGGCAGATTCAGTGGTGCCTCGTCTAGAGGCAGGGATTCGTATGGTAGAGGCCATCCTCCTAGGCTTTTCCACTCAACACTTCACGTTTCTCACGGTGCTTCAGGTGGCAATGGTTCTCAGATGCAGTATAATGATCAGCAGTCCTACAGTGCTCCACAAGCTCCTATCAGTGCACTACCACTTCAGAGCTTCCAGGGTCGTCAGCCCCAGCAGTCGAGGGCTTATTTTACTTGTGGGGACACGAGGCACATTGGTAGATATTGCCCTCAAGCACCGAGTAGCTTTTAGCATCAAGGTTTCCATGCCATGGTTCAGGCACCAGTTGTTCCACAGCCCGCTCATCTAGCTAGGGGTGGGGGTAGAGGTGCTAGTGGTAGAGGTAGAGGTCCTAGAGGTAGAGCTCAGGCCACTAGAGGTGGAGGCTAGCTAGAAGCAGGCCGTCCCAAAGATATAGTTCAGGGTAGTGGGGCCCACCACCGATGTTATGATTTTCTAGCCAGGCCCGAGGCTGAGGCTTCAGATGTAGTTATTATAGGTAGGGTTATGGTTTGTGATAGAGATGCTTCAGTGTTATTTGATCCAGGGTCTACAAACTCGTATGTGTCATCTTATTTTGCACTGTATCTGGTCATGCCTAGTGATATTTTGAGTGATCCTATTTATGTGTCTACATCGGTGGGTGATTCTATTATGGTATATCAAGTTACCACGCTGTCTTGGATTGCCATGCCAACACTATGACCTTATCCTTCCCAGTTTTACCTCGTTTAGAGTGGACAAGGACTCTTGGTCATTCTACCACTAGTGTTATCTCTTATGTGAGGGCTCGGCGTTTTGTTGAGAAGGGGTGTTTGGCCTATTTGGCATATATTCGTGATTCTAGTGCTGAGGTCCCTTCTATTGATTTTGTGCCCGTTGTTCATGAGTTTCCTGAGGTTTTCCCTTCAGACATGCCGGGTATTCCACCTTACAGGGATATTGAGTTTTGCATTGATTTGGCTCCGGGCACTCAGCCTATTTTGATCCCTCAATATCGTATGGCCCTCCTGTGGTGAAAGAGTTGAAGGAGCAATTGCAAGACTTGCTTGAGAATGGTTTCATTAGACCAAGTGTTTCGCCTTGGGGTGCGCCGGTGTTGTTTGTTAAGAAAAAGGATGGGTCGATGAGAATGTGTATTGATTACCGGCAATTGAACAAGGTTACAATCAAGAATAAGTATCCACTGTCGAGGATTAATTATTTGTTTGACCAGCTTCAGGGAGCCAAGGTATTTTCAAAGATTGACATGATATGTGGCTACCATCTGTTGAGGATTAGGGCATCCGATGTCCCTAAGGCTGGTTTCCGCACTTGGTACGGGCATTATGAGTTCTTGGTGATGTCATTCGGGTTGACAAATGTCCCAGCAAATTTTATGAATTTGATTAACCGAATGTGTAGGCCTTATTTGGATTCGCTCGTGATAGTCTTCATTGACGATATTTTAATATATTCCCGCAGCCAGGAGGAGCACGAGCAGCATCTTAGAGTGGTTCTTCAGATGTTGAGGGATAGTCAGTTATATGCTAAGTTCTCAAAGTGTGAGTTCTGGTTGAGTTCGATTGCATTTCTGGGTCATGTTGAATCAGCAGAAGGTATTCAGGTTGAACCGAAGAAGATTGAGGCCGTCAAGAACTGGCATAGACCAATATCAGCTACAGAGATTTAGAGTTTCTTGGGATTGGCAGGCTGCTATCGTCGGTTCGTGAAGGGGTTTTCATCTATTGGAGCCCCGATGACTAGGTTGACCCAGAAGGATGCCCAGTTCATATAGTCCAATGAGTGTGAGGTGAGCTTTTAGAAGCACAAGACAGCTCTGACTACGACACCGGTGTTGGTTTTGCCCACAGGTTCAGGGCCTTATATAGTGTATTGTGATGCATCTCATATTGGACTTGGTGCAGTGTTGATGCAGAATGGCAACGTCATTACCTATGCTTCTCGGCAGTTGAAGATTCATGAGATGAACTATCTGGTTCATGATTTAGAGTTAGCAACCATTGTTCACGCATTGAAGATTTTGAGGCATTATGTGTATGGAGTGGCATGTGAGGTGTTCACGGATCATAAGAGTCTTTAGTATTTGTTAAAGAAAAAGGAGTTGAATTTGAGGTAGAGGAGGTGGTTGGAGTTGTTGAAAGACTATGATATCACCATCTTATATCATCTAGGAAAGGCCAATGTGGTGGCGGATGCTTTGAGTAGGAATTCAGCGAGTATGGGCAATCTCGCTATATTCCGGTCGATGAGAGACCGCTTACTTTAGATGTTCAAGCTTTGGGAGCGGGTAGTATGCCTACCACACGTTACATGAAACGGGAGCGGGTGGCACGCCTGCCATAAGTTATGAGAAATGAGATCGGGTTGCACGCATGCAACAGATGTGAACGGAAAGTGAAATCTGCCATTTGTTTTCCTTATCCTTGTTAGTAGCTGGATTTTTGTTCTCTATAATTCTCTGGATACTCTGTTTTACCTGTTATTCCACGAAGCATGTTCCCTTTCCCACCTTTAACTATTTATTCCGCTTTACTTTCCGCTATATATGTTTTTATAACTGCACAGGTTTATATGGTAGTCCGGTCTAGCCTCGTCACTACCTCACCGAGGTTAGGCTAGACACTTACCAGCACATGGGGTCGGTTATGCTGATACTACACTCTGTACTTTTTTGTGCAGATCCCAGTGCTATTGATTTCGGACCGTAGTTGGAGGCTACCTTCAGTCCACATGGAGATCCAAGGTAGACCTGCAGGCGTCCGCAGGCCCTGGCGTCTCCTCTATCCTTATTTCTTATTTCATTTTCTTTACATTTAGAAACAATGTATTGATATTTTCTTCATACCTAGTATGTAGTAAATCTTACACCACTTGTGACACTGTGACACCAGGTTTTGGGTGGTTAAGGCCTAAGTACTTGTAATAGATATAGTCTTCACATATTTTATCGTTGTCTTCCGCTTAAATTTGAATTTCCGCTGTTATCGCGTTATCGCTTTATAATTGCTAAAAAGAAAATAGCTGGATAATGAGATAAGTAGTTTAAGGATTGGCTTGTCTAGCTCACATTAGTAGGCTCCATCACGACTGCCGAGGGTGGAAAAAAAATTTGGGTCGTGACAATACATGGGCAGGACAAGATTTTATTAAAAATCTATAGATATAAAATATTGTCATACCCATGTATAAGACGGGTATTAAGTATTTATAGATTGACTAATTAGGTGAAGGTTGTGTTACGACCCAAAATCGGATACCTCTGTCAGGCATCGGACACCTCTGTCAGGCAAGCCAACACTAAATAGTTAATTAAACTCTCATTTTTAATATTTTAGAAATCATAAATTTCCTTTAATTTAACTAGTAATAGGTAACCTTCATAGAAAAATAAATAAAAGTATTTACAATTTTCAACACTAAATATCACCCCAAAAATCAGTGTCACAAGTGTATGAGGAATCACTAAAAAATCAAATAAAGTACAATAACTGTCCGAAATACAAATTTGGACAGAAAGAAAATACAATACTCTAAAAGAGACTCTGTTGGCTGCAGGTCGTCTCGAGAGATGCAGTTCACCTAAGTCTCCGTATCAACCATACCGCTACGATCACTAGACCACTAGAGATACATGTGCCTATGCAACAAAACTGCACTGAAGTGCAGTCTCAGTACGAAAACAACACGTAACCAGTAAGTATCCAGTCTAACCTCGAAGAAGTAGTGATGAGGGGTCGACTTTGACACTTACTAATGGTCCAACAATATAATGTGCAGTAATAAAGTGAATAAATATGAAACACAGTAATTATATGAAATAAACAAGTATCAAATACGTTGTACAATTCCTCTCTCTACAATTACACTCAAGCTCTGAACTAGCAAGTTTCCCTCCTAATCTGGAGCATATATATATAGATATAGTAGATATCATCAAGAGGTTGTCATAGTTCAAATTAGGGTAAACCCCTCAGAAACACTGGCTTCTAGCCAAAGGTTACACACAATTTTATGAGAATAATATTTATATATAGTAAATGTCGAGGCATACTGTCATGACCCGATTGATCATTTTAGGAATTTGCACTTCGCTCGGTATCTTGAGGGCTCGAGTATCTCTGCATGATGTATTATGACTTGCATAAAGCGTTGGTATTGGTTTTGATGTTATCCGGAATCAATTTGGAAGAATGAACTTCAAGATTTAAGTTCTAAGTTTGAAGAATTGGTCGAGTTTGACTTTTTAGTGTTTGACCTCGGAAAGCAGTTTCGTCAGTTCCATTAGCTCAGTTGGGTAATTTTGAACGTAGGAGCGCGTTCAGATTGTAATTTGGAAGTCCGTAATCGAATTAGTCTTGAAATAGCGAAAGTTAGATTTTTGAGAAGTTTGACTAGGAGTGGACTCTTTGATATCATGGTCAGGTTTTAATTCCGAAAGTCAGAGCGATTTCGTAATGTCAAATGATACTTGTATGCAAAATTTGAGGTCAATCGGACGTGATTTGATAGGTTTCGGCATCGGTTGTGGAAGTTTGAAATTTCAAGTTCATTGATTTTTGAATTGAGGCGTGATTTGTCGTTTTGATGTTGTTATGTGTGCTTTGAAGCCTGGAGCAAGTCCTTGTTATATTATGAGACTTGTTGGTTTATTTGGTCGTGGTCCCGAAGGGCTCAGGTGAGTTTCGGATAGATTTGAGTTGTGTTGCGCTCGTTTTTTAATGTTTTAACGTTGTTTTTTCAAGCATAAATGGTATTATATTAAGCAGATAAGCTCCAATTACTATTTTTATTGAAGCATTAGATCCGTATCATAATTACGGAGCCATAGCAAAATGAATCGTCGAATTTAGACATCGTATGAGGAGTTTATGGTCATTTTACTAAGAATTGGGTTACCAGATTTTTCTAATTAATTACGAAATTGCTACTGATTTCGTTTAAAAAAATCTGCACTATTTCCAAATATTGAACCCAATATTTCTCCTTCAATATAAGGTCAAATGGAGTGATTCAAGAGCCTAACATGACTAGAATTTTACAAGAAATCCATTGAAAGCATCAAAAATGAGTTTGGAGATGATTTGGCACTAGAAACGAAGAAGAACAGCGTTAAAACGAGGGTTTTATTCATTTAACATATTTTGAGTTGGGTAGCTCGGAATTGGGAAATTGTTTAGGCGATTTTCACCATATGAATTGGGGTAAGTGTTCTCTACTCAGTTTCGATTATATTCCATGAATCTATCTTCGATTTTATCTTTTGGTTGATGAATTTTAAAGAGGAAATTGGGGGTTTTGGCCTAAAGTTTTATAATATGAATTTTTTATTTTTGAACATCGATTTGGAGTTGTAATTGAGTGAAACTAGTATGGTTGGACTCGTAATTGAATGAGTTATCGGATTTTGTGAGTTTTATCGGGTTCTGAGGTGTGGGCCCGCTGTGATTATTGGCCGATTTTGGTATTTGATTTAGGATTCGATCATTATCATTTGGAATTGTTTTCTTAGACTTTATTTGATGTATTTGAGTTGCTTTTGGATATTTTTGAGCCGTTCGGAGGTCACTACGTGCGTGATGGTATTTTTGGAGCATCACTTGGCTTGCTCGGTATTGTAGGCTTGTTCGAGATAAGTGTTTTTCCTAACTTTGTTGAGGAAATATTTCCTCCTATTTGTCATTGTTTGCTACATGTGGGGGTGATACATATATGAGGTAATGAGTGTATATGCATGTGATGGGGTTAATCATGCTCGGTGGTAGATTGTGCTATAATTGTATCTTGTATGATTATGTAACTTCCTTGCTTCATGTTTCACTTGATTTACCGATGTTAAGAACGTAGTATAAAATGTTAGTAATCAAGAATTTGCCCAATATAACTTGATCGAATTTGGTAGAATTCTTAGAATACATTGATGTGTCTAATTCGGTCATCTCTATGCGAAATCATTATTACATTACTACAGACCATATTCGTGAGATACTAGAATCTTTGCTTATGTTGTGGATCATTGTGAGAATTACGGGAGTATTTGAATAATACAGTTCTCGAGGGTTGTTGAATCATTATTGATTTTGAAATATCTGATTGAGATTTTTTTGAAATATCTATTAAAACACTCTCCTTGATGTTATTGTGCTTCATGCCTTATTTGCCATTGATACTCAGATACTCATATGCTTGGTAAGGAAGATTGTAAAGAACGAAGGGTGATGTTGTGCCATTGTTTATATATTATCATGTAAGGGAGAGTGGAAAACACGAAGAGTGATGGCGTGCCATATCATTAAGAATAAAAGCACGAATGGTGTTGTCGTGCCGTATTATTTAGAGTAAAAGCACAAAGGGTGATGTCGTGCCACATTATTGAGAGTAAAAGCACGTGCCCTATCATTTGAGAGTTAAAGCACAAAGGGTGATGCCTTTCCATTTTATTTATATCGTTATTCTTGTATGTTATTGTGAGATCATGGCACAATGGGTGTTTTCGTGCAGGCGATGATGAGGGGCATGCATTATGTTTGATATCAGTCTTCCGTGTATATGTTCTTGTCTTTACCTTGAACTGTTATTATCATAATTATGGATCTGATGTGATTTACTGCCATTGTTATGTTATGATCTCCATCTAAATTGTTGTTGTGTTGCTCATACCTTTTACTTCATTAACTTTCAAATACCATGCGTATTTCCTACTTTTATAATTATACTCATGTTGTATCTATTCTATTGCATCTTAGTGTAAGCCTTCCACTATGCTAGTCATTCATACCCTTACTTGTTAACTTTTAAAGATCTTGTGTTTCCTTCTTGTTTGCTATATTTGTACTTAGGCCTCCACTATGCTAGTTAATTGAAGTTGATACCTTTTGTTTTTCTATTGGTTTTTATTGCTCACGTGCTTTGCGCCTAATCTTTTACAGTTGCCTATATGTATATACTTGTTCAATGTTGTTACTTGCGTATTTTCTACTTTGTAATTCCTGTTATCGTGTTTTTGTAATCTGGTTGGTTCTGCTATACGTACATTTGGGAAAGATGAGTTAAACGCACGAAAGGTATTGCCGTGCTATTTTATTTGTCACATAAATTTATTTATATACGGTGAGGATGAGATAGAAGTATGAAGGGTGTTATCGTGACATTTGACTTGATATCTTGGATATACTTATCATACCAGGAAGGATTGTAAATCTTCTACTGTGATTCATGCTAGTAATTGTTGACTGTCTCGCAGAGTTGTATACGGTACTTTTATCTGTTATGTTTGAAACTGCATATACTGTTACTCTAATGTACATGTTATAACAATAAGAATTTTTCTACTAAAATCCTCATCACTACCTGGACGAGGTTAGACAAAATACCTACCAATACATGGGGTCGGTTGTAGTGATGCTGCACTTCTGCATGTTCCGTGTAGATTTTGGAGCGAAGCTGCTGGTGACATCGGGTGTTGATTCGGAAGATATTTGTGCATTTTGTTATAGATGCCACTTGTCCTTGGTAGTTTCGATTATTTTTAATCTGTTTATGTAACCTTCAAACATAACTTGTATTTATTTGTATCAATTTTGAAATTTCAAATCTTAGAAGCTTGTGATTCGTACTACTAGGTCTTGATAAATTTGTAAATGCCCAGTTATCTATTCTCTTTTCTCTTATAACCTCATTTAGGTTGTGTTTTTCTATTAGTTGGCTTACCTAGCGGGTTGAGTTAATTGCCATCACGATTATGGTTTTTGGGCCGTGTCACGTACGACCCGATCCAACATAAAAGTAAATGGTACACTGCCAGAGGGTTGAATGGCGTGAACCATAGATGCATCTATTAACCCGCCGATGCGATCAGCCCGCTCCCGTGAGATTAGTAGAAGGAAATACCCCACTCGTGAATCATACGTGCGACGCGGTCAAATATATATTTAAGGAATTTCCGCACTCGCTAATTATACATGCGACGCGGTCAAATATAAATTTATTAATAAACCATAATCCTTTTCTTGATTCTTTTCAAATAAAGACAATTTAACGTGAAGCTTTAAAGGTAATTTTCCTCGTTCGCGAAACATACATGCAATGTGTTTACCCGTAGATTTCTTAAGTTATTATAAGATTCCTCAATTCTTTTCGAAACTTAAATTCTTAAATTCCTGAATTTAAATTTATTTCAACACAATTATTACGCAACCTCAATCTTATTTCTTCTCAAGACAAATAATAAACATAAATCAGCAACAATATCAGCAAGGAATGATTTAGCCTAAAACTACCCGCACATAGGCATAATAGTAGCTACGCACAGACTCTCATCACCTCGTGCGTACGTAGCCCTCACAAATAGGAGCACATACAAATTATTTCACCTATGGGGTTAATTCCCTCTTACAATGTTAGAAAGGAGACTTACTTCGCTCTGAAATTCCATAACCGGCCTCCAAACTCTTCCGACGACTCAAAATGATGCTCAATGCTCCAAAACTAGAAAAATAGTTATGCAAACCCATTAATATATATTCAAATACTCATTATAATCCAATTTACAATAAGTTCTAACCCCAATAGAAAAGTCGATAAAAATCACCCTCGGGCCGACGTGTTCGCATTTCAAAAAATTCTGAAGATAAACTTTACCTATGATCCCAGGAACTCAAATATATACTTTGTTCCCAATTCCATGCCCAAATCCGTGGTCAAAATGCAAATACAAGGTTCTAGGTTTTTTCCACCAAAACCCCCCAATTTCTACTAGTTTTCATGTTCAAATCTAAATAAATTCATGTATTTAAGTCAAAATTGTGAAGAAAGCACTTACCCCTTGTTACACCCCATATTTTCGTACATGAAAGTACGCCATAAATAAATTGAGAAAAGCTTGGGAATGAGCTTATTTTAATATTATAAGCATTTTATGCAATTTTATAACAAGCGATAAGTAAGTGTCAATAAGGATAAAATGTACACGAATTAAAGAAAACGAGTTTTGTTGAAGGTTGCCGATTCGGGATAAAATATGGGTCGAGCAATAATACCCGATAATTGTAGACTAGTACCATGCAAGGAACCATATGACCACGATAATATGATGTATAAAGTATATTAAAAAAAATAAAATTTTAAGTAATTTGAAATAATTTTTAATTATGCGGGTAATTGGTTGATTACTGGATAACGGGATATTACCTAGTTAACTAATAAGTGGATAAGGATTAATAATTTCCACCTCCAAAAGAAACGTAGCAGCTAGCCACAATATAAGCAAAAGACTAAGGGTCATATGTCTCTAGGTGTCAAACTAAGACTTAGCCACTTTTATAGAAGCTTTTAACAAAGCTTCCTTTCCATGTCTGGAATACAAAAAACAAAAATCAAAACCATTAGTCATTTCCTACAATTAGCACTTAGGAATGAATGAATAGTTAAGAGATTCTTCAAAAGAAGAAGAAAGTCCTATAACAAGTCTTGTTCCATTTTTTCACTTTGGACAAAAGAAGCAGACTTATTAACAAGTCTTCTTTTTTAAGAAAGTCTTGTTCCATTTTTCATTCTTCCTAGTTTAAAACATTTCAAGAACAGAAGCTATTCAATCCACAAAGGCTTCCAACGAGTTCTTGCAACAACACAATATCAATGAGAATTGTTAGAATCGTAGCAACACAAAATTCTGCGGATCTAAAGGAGTACGGTACAATATTCTCCAAGAATATTATACGGAGTTTTCCCTACTCCAGGTATGTCAAAGCTATCATTTCTTTACTTTTGGCATGATCCGTACGATGCAAACGAAACGAGCAAATGCACAAATTTCATAAACGACTCTATTCATAAAAGTATTAGAGAAGTTTATGTTCCTGATTCCACATGTGTCATATTATTCTATCATCTGTTCACGGGTCTCAGAAAATGCATAAGTTGATAAATTTTATTTCATGGTATTAATCATAGGCATAATGGTCTTATGACGTACCGAGAGATTTTGTTATTAACATATCTCATATGTATTTCATGCATTTATATATGCACATTGACCCATGACCAGATGTCATTATATACATATATATATATATATATATATATATATATATATATATATATATTATACTATACTAGTATACTATATATACTACAAAACAAAATTTTTCAAAATGAGGGCCCCACCCCCAAATCCCAATGAGAAAAAACGGTCATATTGCACAATATATACTATACTAGTATACTATATATACTACAAAATAAGATTTTTCAAAATGAGGGCCCCACTCCCAAATCC
>MU686878.1:73802-88039 GCA_026770625.1 Nicotiana glauca
TGTGTGTGTGTGTACGTGTGTGTGTGTGTGTGTGTGTGTGTACGTGTGTGTGTGTGGGTTATGGAAAAGGTTATGACGTTATATACGCACCACCACATGATCAACTGGTATATGCTGATGATTTTGCCCACAGTGACCTAGATGATATGATGGGATTCCGTCAAAGGATTGATGATGTTATGAACACATGTACCTATGCACGACATGACATTCATATGCATATGCATGGCACTATAAGTATTCATAATTTATAGAGTTATCCAAACTTACTGATTAAGTTGTTTACTCTTTACTTCTTTTATATTTGTTATGTACTTATTTATGTGCCTTACATACTCAGTACATTATTCGTACTAACTACACTTTTTTTTCGGGGATACTGCATTTCATGCCCGGAGGTCCCGACAGACTGGTCGAAGTTGCTTGATTGGTTAGTATGATTTAGACGTGTATTATTTGGTATGGCGAGACTCTGTCCCGACCTTAATAAAAATTATGTATTCTTAGAGACTTGTAGACAGATGTCATGTACGTAAAGGATTGTATGTCCTTTTCGGCCCATGTTCGGTACACGAGTGGCTATTTTAGTCTTATAGGCCCGTACTTCATATGTATAAGTTTTATTCTCTCATGCTTTACTCCGGTCCATTTATCTATGATAGAGTTATATGAATGATACGTTATGTTAGTGATCGGTTGAGTAAGGTAACAGGTTCCCATTGGGGCCCATTGGTTTGGGTTGTCACAAAAGTGGTATCAGAGTAGTTCTGTCCTAGGGAATCTACAAGCCGTGTCTAGTAGAGTCTTATTTATGGGTGTGTCGTGCACCACACTTATAAGTAGGAGGCTACATGGCATTTAGGACTGTCACTCTTTCTTCTTACTCTAGATCGTGTGGTAGAGCTCACTTATAAGACTTCAAGTTCCGAACTTCTATTTTATTCGTAATACAACGAAGGCTACATTCAGAAATACGGTTGGTAAAAGGTATAGATGTGGAAGTGTTGAGTTAGAGGAACTCGATTTTGCATCTTGCTTATGATGAGTAAATGTGAGGTCTTCAGCAGATCATGCATGTACTAAGAGGTGTAAGGTTGTTGATAAGGATCTTTAAGGAATAATACTTATCCAGTTTTATGGTAAAAAGGAAACACAGAATCATAAGATAGACACAAGTTTCAGCAAGTAAAAGAAGGAAGGCGAAGAAGGGTACGAGGTACGCATTTAATAAAAAATATCATTATTTACCATTTAGGAAGGGAGATATAAGAATTTTAAGTTACCTTCAACAGCAACAGATGTACGTTCAATAAGTCACAATAATCTTAATCATGCCCTATGGGAGCTAACAGATATGGTTTAAGAGAAGGACATGATATCAAGATCCGGCTGGGGTTAAAGTAACCTAAAATGATGGATGGATGATTTGCGTTAGTTGACAATTCCGAAGGATATTGCAAAAAAGTGCTAATAGATCTCTTTTCGAAACAGCTAGGTTGTGCATTCTAAAATAGTACTACTAGATATGAGTGCTACAAAGATAGGTGCTGGGAGCCTGGAAAGGATAAATATTATCTTAGTATGACTCCCGTCGCTAGTAGAGAGATAATGCTAGGCAACCCAAAGAGCCAGTTAATGGAGCAAAGGGGAGCAAAAATCAAAATAATATTTTGTTAAAAATTTCAGAATAATGTGATAGACAGAAAGGTTAGTAGGAAATAAGAAAAGAGCTAATGGAGCATTAAAGGTAAGATGTGATACATGGATGGCGACGGTATGTCAAAAAGATAACAGTATTATAGAGTCTATAGTCAAGTAAAGGAAAAGACGAGAGGTGACAACCTTGAGATAACAAAATAGTATAGGACATAATGTCGCATCCTCACTTCGAGAAATAAGTTCGTGACTCAATTGCAACTACCGGAAGGAAACATTAGACCCCAGAATAATAGGAATTGGTGAACAAGATAAACTAAACGTGAATCAAGGACTGAGTGATTGGATAATACTCGACATCATGAGAGTTTCAGATTTCGTTCCAGCGATAATAGAATAGATAACAAAAGAAGATTCATGAGAAATTCAGATAACGGGCATTTAGGAAGACGCTTCCCTAAAGCAAGCAATGTGAGCAATGTTAAGCTTAAGGGACTATGTGTGCTAGTTACACTAAGTGCCACCCTCGCGAGTAAGGAATTTGTTATCCTTGGTACAAAAGGATTACCGCAAGGCAAGTAAGGGTCATCGGTAATGTGAGAAGATGCCAATGATGAATAGGTAAACCATCTATAGGTAGATCGTTGTAGCGCTAAATACTAGTACTTCCCTAAAAGGAAGGAATGTGGAGTGAGGTGGCATTAAGCCAGAATTAAGTGGTTCTATTAATTATGGAATGGTAAAGGAAGAATTCAATAAAACGAAAAAGGGATGAGATTGCACTTATTCAAAGCCCACAGATATCATACGATACCAAAGCATTACGCAAACACGACGTCAAGGAGAGGAAGTAAGAGTTACCACCCAAGATATTATTGATTAATAAGGATCCAGTGCGAGAAGTAAGTTACGACAGAGGAAATAACCCAAGAAAGATTTCGCGGAATAATGATACGGGAATGGGCCAACAAGTAGTTAGTAGTCGATTCAGGAAGAACCTAGCTATGGCTAGACATGAGTATACAGACAAATCAATAGATCGCGCAAGATAAACATAGGGAACCCCAATATGGGGAATTCAGCCTCACAGTTATGACATCGTGATCGTTGAAATAAATCTATATGGGAGTTGGAGAAGTTAAAAAGGTACCGTATGAGTGTTATAGAAATAAAAGAGAGTGCCACTATGAAGAAAATCAAAATAAAGGTAACCCTACAAGCACAAGGGCGTGGGGATAAGTAACTACGGGTAATTATAAGCGAAGAGGAACATAAAAAATTCTATCAGACATACAATGTGATAAGCTTGCGCCTTACAAGAGTTAGAGGATATCCCCCCCCCCCAAGTACCACAAGGAAAGGTTAGTTGAGGAAATAAGGAAGAAGGCTTCAAACAAAGCACAATGACCTAAGGAGAAATTGTCATGCAAAAGCATTTTCATAAGAAAAATTGTATGCACTCCAAAAGAAAGTGGCACATAGAGTGGCTAATGAACGGGGAGAAAAATTGAATGTAATATTCGAGACCATATGAGTTGCACAAAAATACTAGCATATGTGAGAACTAGGATAAGTTAAGTATACATACAACAAGGGGCAAAAAGACTAGGAAAAGTAATTGCATACATTTAAAGGAAGCTGAGATGGAACAAAAAGAATTATTCGATCAGTAATCCAAAGTTTGTATATTATGGATACACTCAAGATTTTGGAGTATTATCCATGCAACATATATGTTGAAAATCATACACCCATAGAAGACCCCGGTATAAGTTGAAAGAAAGAATTGACAAAGGGCATAGACAAAGGATTGAGTTGTTAGAATATTGTATCATGGATATTCCATAACACCCATGAAAGGCTAAGGTAATAACTAATAAAATAAGCAACAGATCGGAAGATAGCTTAAGCCTACATAAAGGTTGATCAGAAGGAAGAGAAAACTAAAGAATTACATCAACGGAGGTGCAAGTACTTGAATATTAATTACACCTATGTGGAAAGGAGGTCATGAAAGAGATACAAGATGTGATGCGAGATTTTAAGATAAGAAAGGTGAAAGTGAAAAACGTACGAGATACTCAGATACAGAAGGTTGGGAATAGACCATACTTTGGATAGAAGGCTAGAAGAGCTGGGATTCAATCCCACAGTGGCATACCTTCCAGCCTATAGTTTCTAGGTACCAAGAGATCTAGCCAAGAAAGTAAAGAAGACTTAGAGGCGATGTGATGTCTCGCTTGATGTTCTAGAATAACACACGGGAATATATGGTTCAAGAAAGTTGAAGGAAGGTTGCAAATAGTATAAATAGAAATGTACAGGTCGCATGATAAGGTATAATAAAACATCGAGGTTTTATGATAGGAGTAACGATGAGAAAGAGCAAGTAAGAAGGTGATCAAAATGGATAAGTCCTCCGGATTAATCCCATGAAAACAAGAGTGCTAATGTTCTCTCTAAGTTATAGAATGTTTCGTAAAGCGTGAACGAAATCAAAGGAATCTAAGACTACTAGCATCTAGAGTGGAATGAGGGTGTGATTGTGATAGATAAAGGATGACGTTTAGGCCTTCGATTGAGTAATGACTTAAGCAGTATTTCATGAATTGTACATGATTAAAATACCCATGTAAGGCGATTCATATTGGGATGCTATAAAATATTGTTATGGAAGTATAGTATCGCCCCTAGGTGGATCAATCTAATTACTCCAGATGTCCTTGATAAGACATGAGCCCTAGTGGCAGTGTTACATTAGAGATCAAGTTATCGGTGGTAGATGATAGATCAACATTAAGGTGAATCAACAGTGGATAGACAAAAGACACAAAGTATGAGGTGAGATTAGGCCGCCACACTATGATGAACAAGTAATGAGAAAGCGTTAAAGGAATTAGATTTATAACTATGAGATAAGCAATGAAAGTAACCTAGAGTTCGGTAGCAGACCTCAGAAGCAATAAATAGAAGTAAGAGTTATGGTATAGTATAACCTTCATAGATGCAATAAAGTCATATGGATGGATAGTCGGGTCAATAAAATAAGGTATAACAATATTCGTAAGTTCAACAAAGTACCGAGCAAAGAACTTCATTATACCTACAGATGCCAGAGGGATATTTTATCAAGCTCTGTATATGTTTACAAAGTAAGGCCTCGAGATTGGCTAAAAGATGGAGGAAAAGAAAGAGAAGAGTCGCATAGGCGCACATATAAAGTTAGAGTCGTAAAGGCT
This sequence comes from Nicotiana glauca, assembly GCA_026770625.1. NCBI lineage: Eukaryota > Viridiplantae > Streptophyta > Magnoliopsida > Solanales > Solanaceae > Nicotiana > Nicotiana glauca. Next base: position 78,698 of record MU686878.1, read on the forward strand.
GCATGATAGAAGGTAGCAACAGTTACGAGATTAGAGGATTTTGACTACAAGTCCTGATGTGAGAAAGAGGCTTAAAGGAGGGAATGTCCTGGTCTTTGGATTTATTCCCAAAACAATTGCCTAGATAGAAAGGACACTACTAAAGTGTTCAGTGGACATAAGTGATGAAAACAATGAGTGCATCAGCCAACATTAGAGGACGAATGTTCCAAAGAGGGGAATGATGTTACACCCCATATTTTCATACGCGAAAGTATGCCATAAATAAATTGATGAAAGCTCGAGAATGAGATTATTTTAAGATTATAAGCATTTTATACTATTTTATATCAAGGTATAGGTAAGTATCAAGAAGGATAAAGGGTACACGAATTAAAGAAAAGGAGTTTCGTTGAAGGTTGCCAATTTGGGATAAAATACGAGTCGAGCGATAATAGCAGATAATTATGGACTAGTACCATGCAAGGCACCATATGAACATAGTAATAACATTTAAATGCACTTCAACCCAAATTTATGAAATTCTTCCAAAAAGATAAATTCCACAATAGGCGGTGAAATGCTCCGGATTATCCTAAACCCGATCCGAAATACGCCGAAGTCCAAAATCATCACATGATCCTGCTAGAACCTTCAAATCCCGATTTCGAGGTTGTTTACTCTAAAATCCAATCTTAGTCAATTCTTCCAAGTTATAGCTTTCGAAATGAGAATTTTCATTCCAACTGAACGCCGACCTTCCCAAAATTCAATCCTGACCAAGGTACAAGTCATAATACCTGAAGTGAAGCAGCTCGTGGCCTCAAACTACCGAACGACGCTCTAGAGCTCAAAATGACCTATCGGGTCGTTACATTCTCTCCCACTTAATAATACGTTCGTCCTTGAACGTGCTAAGAATTACGTCCGAGTTATCTTAAATCACTGTTTAACACCTCGTGCACCTATCCGCTATACGACCACTTAGTTGAGCATGCTGTCTTGAGTAAATCTGAAGATTCCCTTTTTGTTTAGTCCAATTAGCCTTAGAGTCAAATTCCAACATCCAGAATCTTTTGACAGACCTGTTTCCAACTAAAAAGCACCGAATCAATCACCACACGATGTAGCAAAACATGAATGTATGCCTTTGTTGAATTCACACCATGCACCACGTCATTCACATGACCCTAATAACATTCTCTGCTCACAATAGCCGACATTCCCCGAACCTGATGGTCACAATGCACCTCATTACATATATAAGTCTAGTTCCAACTCTTGCAATATCGCCACAATGGAAGAGACGGGTAGGAATTCATAACCAACAGCCAAGTCAACAAATCACTGAATCTCTCCTCTTGACTAGAATCATCTCCTCATTATGAACCAAATAATGGTATTTGATCTTTAATATACTTCATATAATCGGATCGCACTGATCCTAGATCCAAAAATGTCGCCTCACCCAATACGAGCTCCGTAAAAAAGCCACCCTGGATATGACCAACAATATCATCTGATGCCACAATGTGCCAATAAGCTACAAATCCAAACGTGACACATAAGGAAAACAAACTCTAGAAGGGACTACTCAACCCACGTAACTAATTAGACAACCGAAAATGTGTCATGAACCATCCTCAGAAAATAAGAAACAAAACACAAAAGTAGATATAGTGAACTGTACTCAACATCACACTATACAATATAGTTTACATGAAATATCCGATGACGAGACAACATCCCACGTCCGAATTTTTGTCCATAAGAAGCGCTATGCTGAAATAAATATATCCGGCCTGATATAGAACCCATGTTCTTATTTAAATTTATTCACAAACCTCAAACTGATTCTGATCGCATCATACTAAGCTAATAACCTTTCTAGGGTTCAAAACAACCATTTTTCCCATAACACACAAGAACAACCATTATATTCGGAACAAACATCCATAGTCCACAACCAAATGAACCGAGTTCCCTCCAGGCATAAATTATCACATGAACAATAGTACCATAATCTCCATACTTGGTTCCAATCGTTGATCAATGAAGTGACTACATGTCAGACTTATACAATTTTCCAGTGGGACGTGCTCCCATGACCTTCCGCACCAGATAACAAGTCTGCACATCCATACCACCGGCCGCACAAATGTTGTAAAGCAGATCAAAAATCTGAAATCAGTACTGAAAGCCTCTTACATAGGACACCGATTTCATGTGTCGCTAAAGACAATACCAAGTTACTCTAACCATCTGAATCCTTTCACACTCATTTGAGCTTTTGACATTCTTTTCAACACCAAACTGCAACCTTGATCCCCAAATTTCGAATCCCATGGCGATCACTGCACTTAATCACGCCAATACGCAAGACTATAATAATTTCATCATAACTCCTAAACCATTAATAGGATACACACTTCACCTTGTAGAACCCTTTGACTTTACTCGTTTCAGGAGAATCATTACAACAGATGACTGAATTCTCATAACCGTAGAACACACAAATCCTCAAGTAGTGGTCTAAACCACCATAACACTTCCGAGATCCGCCTACACATAACATGCCATAATATTCAAATGCATCCAAATACAATCAACTACGGCAGCCACCAAGCCTCGCACGTACCGCCACAAATCACACGCAAAATTTACTCACGTTGGAGGAACGGATCACTGCCACCATCATGCTAATTCATCCATGGCTAACCGATCCAACTTCTTCAAATTCATTCTTAACTTGTCTTAGAAATAATAATAACTCCATTCAACACATAACAAACTCAATCCGCATTCACTCTGAGTGATCCCATTTCCCATGACCACATTGTCTAAAATCCCACGAACCATTTCACACCCTCCTTGTACGCATAATCGCATCTTTAACCGATACACCCATTCAGATAATTCTTCTATAAATCCAAAGTTACATGCTCACATTTCTCTCATGATACCCTTTAGACCAAAGATAACATAGAACACTCCAAGCTCATTTATCATAATATGCTGCAAAAGCTCGATATTCAGCCATACCGTGGACTCGAAACCCTTAGGCACCAGACTTTCACTTTTGAGTCCACTAGGACCGTTATTGAGAGTTACCCACTCAGACTTGGTCCCGAAGATAATCAACTCCAAGTATATACTAGATCATGAACACCCTCTCAAAGAGACAACCGGCTAAATCACCTTTATTGTACATCATTTCCATACGAAACATAAATTCTGAGTTTTCCCAAACCCGAACTTGAACCAATAAGGCCCAATATAGCACACATTCCTCAATCCCTTGCTCAAATTACCACTAATGTTTTCTCTCCTTAGTCGTAATAACTTGCCAATGCACATATAAAAATAAATCTCACAAATAGATGACCATGAAATCCAACCATAGGTGGTGGGATTTTCCCACTTAGCTTGAAGCTACTTTTACACAACTATAGAACCCACCAACCAACTCGCCGAATTCCTCGAAATCCTTCTATTTGGCCTTCCGTGAACACTCTGAATCACTAACCACATTCACATATTCGACCTCTAACCAGATAGCTAGTAGAATTCCTTGCAAAATCTTTGTCAAAACCACGTGACCGCTAGCCTTCTCACAGGAGATAACCAGCAAACGTCGCTGCAGTAGGTATAATTACTACAAAATTGGTAACCATCCTGAGCCCGTTCTCATCCTCCAGCTGTACATGTACGTTCACTCCCCACGGACATCAACTAAATGTGCGACAATATCTTATAATTCAAGGTCATGTTGTATCCTTCTTCATACCAAGCAAATACTTCTTATTGCATCAAATCTTCCACCATAGAATAGCCAACATTTCGAATTAAGTCCATAGATCTAGTCACTGTCTACCATGAATCCTGAATCACTCCACACTTGCCTTAAGGAGTGTGGGTATTCTACCATAGAACCCACATGCTACTCTACCACTCTCCTACTTTGGTCAAACCTCCTCCTTTAAGCAACTACTCGACTTCTACTTCTTACACCTGTCCTTCCAGAAATTTTACCACCGCATGACACTTCCCACATGTCCATCCCCAACATTCGCTTCCCAGCTGTTACCTTAAATCAAAGTTTATCTCTGTAGCACTTGAACCAATAGATCATTACTCTCTAAACCCAAACCTGAACATACATAGTCCAATTGTCTTTCCTCCGCCGGAAATAAAACATTGAATCTATGAATCATGCATTGAGTAAACCTTCTTCCAAGACATTCAGTGCCCTGACACATAGACAACATCCTAAAATTACATCAATAGTGTGCGATAACAATCTATCAGCATCATAGTAACATGTGCATAGCCTCAAAGCTATCAGAATATCCTTCCACAAGGCGACGACAATAGTCCAATCAACTAGGGAGAGGGAAACATCCTACACGGCATCTGTAGTACCATTACAATTCCTCAATTTGATCGATAGCAAGCGCTTCACATCGCATAAGATTGAGTAGGAAGGAAACAAAGGAATAAGCCTTAAAGGAATCAAACCGCACGATGAAGAATCAACAAGAAAAATGCTCCTAATAGTCATGTAGCCTCTCAAAGATAAATACAGACGTCTTTGTACCTCGATCTGAAATGATAGAGAGAGGCACACCATGAAGGCGAACAATCTCCCTGATGTAAATCCCAGCTAATCTCTCGGACGAATAGGTAGTGGCAACCGGAATAAAATGAGTTGACTTGGTCAGCCTATCAACAATAACCCAAACAATATCAAACTTCTTCCGAGTCATCGGAAGGCCAGTAACAAAGTCCATAGTGATCCGCTCCCACTTCCACTCAGGAAGCTCAATTCTCTTAAATAAACCACTAGGTCTCTGATGCTCATATTTAACCTGTTGATAGTTCAAACACCACGCTACATATGCCACAATTTCCTTTTTCATTCTACGCCACCAATAATGTTGCCGCAAATCCTGGTACATCTTTGCTGCGCCTGGATCAATAGAATACCAGGAACTGTGAGCTTCCTCTAGAATCAATTCTCGAAGCCCATCAACATTTGGCACACAAATTCGCCCTTGCAATCTCAGAACTCCATCAGCATCTAAGGTGACCTGCTTGGCACCTCCTCGCTGAACCGTGTCTTTAAGGACACATAAATGAGGATCATCAAGTTGCCGATCACGGATACGCTTCAATAATGAAGAGCGGGCGACCGTGTAAGCTAGCACTTGACTAGGCTCAGAAATATCCAACCTCACAAATCGGTTGGCTAAGGCTTGAACATCTAAAGCAATCGGCCTCTGATCGACTGGAATATAAGCAAGACTGCCCATACTGGCTGACTTCCTGCTCAAGGCATCGGCCACCACATTTGCTTTTCCCGGGTGATATAAAATGGTGATATCATAATCCTTCAACAATTCCAAACACCTTCTCTGCCTCGAATTCAACTCCTTCTGTTTAAACAGGTACTGAAGACTCTTGTGATCGGTAAATAATTCACATGCCACAGCATACAAATAATGCCTCCATATCTTCAATGCGTGAACAATCGCTGCCAACTCCAGATCATGTACTGGATAGTTCTTTTCATGAATCTTCAACTGCCTCGAAGCATAGGCAATAACCTTTCCATGCTGCATTAATACTGCACCAAGCCCAATACGGGAAGCATCGCAATAGACAATATAGGGTCCCGAACCTGTGGGCAAAACCAATACCGGTGCTGTGGTCAAAGCTGTCTTGAGCTTCTGAAAGCTCTCCTCACATTCATCTGACCATTCGAACTGGACACCTTTGGGCGTCAATCTGGTCATTGGGATTGCAATAGATGAAAACCCTTCCACGATTTGCCGATAATAACCTGCTAATCCCAAGAAACTCCGAATCTCTGTGGCTAATGTCGGTCTAGGCTAGTTCTTGATTGCCTCAATCTTCTTTGGATCAACCTGAATACCTGCTGCTGTCACAATATAACTCAGGAATGCAACCGAACTTAGCCAAAACTCACACTTTGAAAATTTTGTATATAGTTGGCTATTTTTCAGAGTTTGAAGAGCCACTCTGAGATGCTGCGCGTGCTCCTCCTGACTGCGGGAGTATATCAATATGTCATCAATGAAGACTATTACAAACAAGTCTAAGTAAGTCCTGAACACTCGATTCATCAATTCCATAAAAGCTGCTTGGGCATTTGTCAACCCAAAAGACATGACCAGGAATTCATAATGTCCGTATCGAGTGCGGAAAGCTGTCTTAGGAACATCAGATGCCCTAATCTTCAACTAATGGTAGCCAGACCTCAAGTCTATCTTTGAAAACACCTTGGCACCCTGAAGCTGGCCAAATAAATCATCAATCCGCGGGAGTGGATATTTATTTTTGATAGTAACCTTGTTCAATTGCCGATAATCAATGCACATTCTCATCGAACCATCTTTCTTCTTTACAAATAATACCGGCGCACCCCACGGCGAAACACTAGGTCTAATGAAACCATTTTCAAGTAAATCCTGCAACTGTTCCTTCAATTCCTTTAACTCCGGCGGAGCCATGCGATATGGTGGAATAGAAATGGGCTGAGTGCCTGGAGCCAAGTCAATGCAAAAATCAATATCCCTGTCGGGTGGCATACCCGACAAGTCTGAAGGAAAAACTTTAGGAAACTCACAAACCACGGGCACAGAATCAATAGAGGAAACCTCAGCACTGGAATCACGGACATAGGCTAGATAAGCCAAATACCCTTTCTCGACCATACACCGAGCCTTAACATAAGAAATAACACTGCGGCTAGTGTGACCAGAAATTCCTTTCCACTCTATACGAGGCAAATTCGGCAGAGCTAAGGTCATGGTCTTCGCATGGCAATCCAAGATAACATGATATGGAGATAGCCAGTCCATTCCTACTATAATATCGAAGTCGACCATATTTAAGAGCAATAAATCAACACGGGTTTCCAGACCCTCAATCACCACAATATAAGACCCATGAATTCGATCGACCACAATAGAATCACCCACTGGTGTAGACACATGAACATGAACACCCAATGGATCACTAGGTTGAACCAGGTACGGTGCAAAATAGTAAGACACGTACGAATATGTAGACCCAGGGTAAAATAGCATTGAAGCCTCTCTATCACAAACTAGAATAATACCTGTAATAACAGCATTTGAGGACTCAGCCTCTGGTCTGGCAGGAAGTGTATAACAATGGGGCTGGGCCCCACTACCCTGAACAATATCTCTGGGACGATCAGCTGCTAGCTGGCCTCTACCTCTATCGGTCTGAGCTCCACGTCTATGACCTCTACCTCCACCTCTATGTCCTCTACCCCCGCCTCTAGCTAGCTGGGCAGGCTGTGGAGCATATGGGGCCTGAATCATAGCACGAGAACCCTACTGCTGCGACTTAGCACCTCTCATTCTTGGGCAATGTCTCCTGATGTGACCCAAATCTCCACACTCATAGCACCCATCTGAACGTGGCAACTGAGAAAATTGAGACTGACCTCGCTGACCCGAATGATCACCTCAGAAACTCTGATGTGGATGTGCACTGGTAGGTGCTGATGGTGCACTGTACAACTGTTGATCAGAGTAATGCGGCTGAGAATCGCGACCACCTGAAGTACTATGATAAACCTGAAGGGCTGACTGAAAAGGCCTAGGAGGATGGCCTATACCATAAGAATCTCTACCTCCAGATGAGGTACCACTGAATCTGCCTGAGTTACGGGGCCTCTTATCCGACCCATGACCTCCTCCCTGAGAAAGAGCCATCTCGATCCGGCGGGCTGCATTGGCCGCCTCCTGAAACGTGATCTCACTTCCAGCTCCCATAGCCATCTGAAGACGAATTGGCTAAATCAAGCCTTCAATAAATCTCCTCACCCTTTCTCTATCGGTGGGAAGTATGACAGTGGCATATCGAGCTAGGTCAATGAACCGAGTATCATACTGTGTGACAGACATGGAGCCCTGATGGAGACGCTCAAACTGTCTACGAAGAGCCTCCCTCTGAGTCACTGGAAGAAACTTATCCAAAAACAATTCTGCAAATTGGCCCCAAGTCAAAGATGGCGACCCTGCTGGTCTGGATAAACGATGGTCTCTCCACCAAGTTTTGGCGGATCCAGATAGACAAAAAGTAGCAAAGTCAACACCATTGGTCTCCACAATACCCATAGTACGGAGAACCTCATGGCAGCTATATAGAAAGTCCTGGGGATCCTCTGAAGAAATGCCACTGTATGTGGTAGTGAAGAGCTTGGTAAATTTGTCTAATCTCCATAAAGCATCGGCGGACATAGCTGTACCCTCACCAGTCTGAGTCACTATGCCTCGCTGAACTGCTGGGACTTGAACCTGGGGAGCTACTGGCTCCGGAGTGCGCGTAGCGGGAGTCAGAGAAGTGGCTGGTACTGCTGGAAGCAACCCTGCTCTGGTGACATTCTCCACAAAGCCTACCAATCGGACCAGAGCGTCCTGAAGTACTGGGGTAGCAATGAACCCCTCTGGGACCTAAGCCGGGACCACATGAGCTACTAGGGCTGGAACCTCCTCCTCAACATGAATCTGAGGTTCTGCCACTGGTCCTGCTGCTCGGAGCTGAGCTCTACCCCTGCCTCGGCCTCTAGGACGGCCTCGACCTCTGCCTCTGACCCTAGCGGGAGCTGCTGCCGGGGCCTCAGGCTGTTGATCAGTAGATGAGGAAGCGCGTGTTCTTGCCATATGTGGAAGAACATAGTAGAAGTTCAATTAGCAATTGAAGAACAAATTTGCACGATAGGAAAGAATAAAGGTGAATTTTTTCCTAACTCTGTAGCCTTTGGGGGATAAATACAGACGTCTCCGTACCGATCCCTCAGACTCTACTAAGGTTGTTCGTGAGTTGTGAGATCTTTGCAACCTAGAGCTCTGATACCAACTTGTCACGACCCGGATTTCCCGCCATCGGGGATCGTGATGCTGCCTACTAATGGAAGCTAGGCAAGCCAACTCTTACTTATCTATCCTTTTTTACAATTCTCATTTTAAAACATTTAACAATAATATTGTGATTACAGCGGAATAAATTAATTAAGCGGAAGACTTAGTAAACATTACTACATGCGATACCGAAATCCAAACATAAATCACTACCCAAGAACTGGTGTCACAATACTCATGAACTTCTAAGAATACTACACAACTCATCTTATTACAGTAGTGCAACCACTCGCTCCCATTTTTAATATAAATCTTTCATTTATTTATTAAAGCAGTATACAATATATCACTGGCAACCATGGCCAATATCAACAATCATTATCTGTTAGTGATGCGGCGTGCACCCCGACCCTTCCGATATGTCACCGGCATCTATGGCCAATAA
>MU686878.1:89553-127622 GCA_026770625.1 Nicotiana glauca
AGTAATGCGATCGCATAGAAGGATTTCTGGACTTCAAGATTTACTCTATGCGATCTCATAGGAGTAATGCGATCGCATAGAAGGATTTTTGGACTTCAAGATTTACTCTATGCGATCTCAAAGGAGTAATGCGATCGCATAGAACAAACTGATGGCTACCAAATTAACTCTATGCGATCACGGAAGAACCAATGCAATCGCATAGAACAAATTAGTGACTACCCAATTAACTCTATGCGATCGCAGACATGCCTATGCGATCGCATAGAAAAAAAACCTGGACACCAGCAACCAGCAAAAAGACCAGATTTTCTAAGTCAAAAACACTCCGACACCTATCCGAAACTCACCCGAGCCCTCGGGGCTCCAAACCAAATATGTACTCTGACTCAAAAACATCATACGAACTTTCTCGAGCGATCAAATCGCCAAAATAACATCAAAATCAATGAATTGAGCCTTAAAACCCAAGAAATCTTTCAAAATTTCATAACTTCCAAATTTTCCAATTTAAGGCCGAAACACATCAAACGACGTCCGTTTTCAACCAAACTTTACAAGAAGCGCTTAACCAATATTTATGACCTTTACCGGGCGTCAGAACCAAAATACGAGCCCGATACCATTACTTTTTGATCATATTTCAATTTCATTTTCCTTAAACATTTTCAGAAAATAATTTAACAGAAAAATTCATTTCTCGGGCCTGGGACCTCGAAATTCGATTCCGGGTATACGCCCAAGTCCCATATTTTTCTACGGACCTTCTGAGACTGTCAAATCATGGGTCCAGGTCCATTTACCAAAAATGTTGACCATAGTCAACTATATCAATATAAATATCAAAATTCTTCAAATTATTCATATATTTCAACATAAAAATTTTCCGACTTCGCGCCCGGACTGCGCACGCAAATCGAGGCAACTATAAATGAGGTTTCCAAGGCCTCAAAAGCTCGAAATGACTGAGAAAGCAAGTGATGACCCTTTGGGTCGTCACAGCGAATTTCCAAAGAACTTTTTTTCCCCAAATCTTAGGTAAATGATTCTAAACTAGCTTCTTTCAATCTTTCACTACATTTCACAAGATTTCAACCTAAAACCAAAGATTTTCATGGTGGATCTTTGGGTAGAAACTAGGGATTTCGAAATTTGGGGATTTAGACCTCATATTGAGGTCGAATTTTAAAATTAATTATATATCCGGGCTCGGGGGTGAATGGGTAATTGGATTTGGTCCGATTTTTGGGTTTGGACCAAGCAAACCCGGGTGTTGACTCTTTGTTGACTATTTCAATAATGGCCTAGATTGAATTCTTTCAATCGTGGGTAGTTCTTAAGGCTTAATTTGAATCGTTTGGTTTGTTATATGCTAGATTCTATCAGTTCGGAGGCTCGTTTGAGAGGACAAATTGTGGTTAAGCTTTGAGTTGACCGTTGGAGCGAGGTACTATCGTGGTTAACCTTGGCTTGAGGGATTAGGTCTTATTTTCTTATTTGCTATGTGATTGAATGTTAGGTACAACGTATAGGTGAGGGGACGAGTACCTATGCGTTGTTTTCGAGTTATAGCATGCGAGTGGGTCCTATTCTTGCAGTTGTTTCTTTCAGTGATCATATTATCCATGCTTAGGCTAGTTAATCATTATGTTGATCGTTCTTAGAATGTTCACGGACTTTGGTATTGATTGAGTATTGACTCAAAGTTGAGATTGGTATTATGGAGCCAAATGTTGAAGTATGACTTGTTCTTGTTATATCTATCTCCCTATTGTTATTGTTCATTGTTTTGGTGAGGGAGAGTGTTAATGCACGAAGGGTGATGTCATACCTTATTGTGAGTGATAATACACGTGTATGAGAGAGTTAATGCATGAAGGGTGATGCCATGCCGTTTCTATTCTTTCATATGGTGCGGTTGAGAGTAAAAGCACGAAGGGTGATGTGGAGCAGTTTCCTTCACTGCGTCTACTTGTTTCTATCTATTTAAGGCGTGTTGGTTGATCAAGTTCTTATTACGTCTTTGATTCTTTATCTTGTGGTCCCCTCAGCATGTCCCCCACCCAATATTACTTTGCTTGTTTCTTTTATTGTTGTTATTGGTATATATATTGATATATTGCGCATGTTTATTTGTGGGTGTCTTGTCTTAGCCTCGTTACTACATCGCCGAGGATATACTCGACACTTACCAGTACATGAAGTCGGTTGTACTAATACTGCACTTTGCACTTTCTGTGCACGTTTCGGTGCTGGTCCGAGCTGATTCTGAGGTTAGCTGCTGGCTTCACTTGATCAGAGACCCAAGGTAGACTTGACGTCCGCAGGCCTTGGCATCCCCTTCTATACATTCTCTTTACTGTTTCTTTTGTTTCAAAAATAGTTGTATTTCTTTCAGATATTTACTTATAGAAAACTCTTAGAAGTTCGTGAATTGTGACTCTAGATTCGGGGTAGTATTATATATTGAGCCCGTTATAACCTTTTGTGTCCATCTTAACTCGTTATAGCTTATTTGCTGTTAATTACTGAAATGTAAAAGAATTGGCTAATGATTCTCTAACGTTGGCTTGCCAAGCAAGTGAAATGTTATGCGACATCACGACCCGACGGTGAAAATTCCGGGTCGTGACACATATAGACGAGAAGGATTTGCGCCAATGAAGCAGTTCCATAGCCACGATTATAGGTTGATACAATATTTAGAATTAGTAGATTTGGACTAATGTATGCGTGGTGTATATCACACATACACATATAGTATACAAGAAAGTGGGTGTTGATGTTCATCCAAATATGTTAACAGAGGTATTTCACTTTGGGATTTAACTTACTAAAAATATTTACACTTGTTAAAACGTATTATTCATCATATTTATTATCTTACCAGACTAGATTTATTGTAGACAATTACATGCATGTGGTTAAATGTCACATTTTTATAATTGTGTAAAAGATTTTACGCTGTTTCTTCACTCTATAGGTCCTTGAATTTGTAGTCAGCAGTGAGCTATAGCAAGTCTATGAGCAAGTTATAAACCAGCATGAAGGCAAAGGAGGTTGCAGAATGATTGTAAATATTCTGCAATGTTCAAACATACATCGTGCCCAATTAAGCTGTGTGATGCTAACTATGTGATAATCTTCTATATCTATACGCCGTTTCTCCTTTTTTATCATTTAAATACATATTTCATATTCAATAAAATTATAATTTAATTATTTTCCTAATATTTAGGACTTTGAAATCGACTAAGATTCTGGTTATTAAATCTTTACTTAATTGAACTAAGTAACAAATCCTAAAATTTAGGACTTTAAATTCAAATAAGATTTACCTTATATAATTTATTTCCTTATTTGAACTATTCAACATAAATATGTTTCCTCTCATATTACTTTTGCTAATATTTAGAATTTTGAAAAAGTGCACTATGAGTTTGTTTGACCATTTACCAATGAATTATTATTTTATATGCCATATCTAACAAAATAATTAAATCATATTTTTAGTGTATATATATTTGAAAAACATGGGTTAGAAGTTAGTAGTATTATGTTATGAATATTGGTGTTATTAAATTGTCCACGGAGTATATGCCTAAGTATGATTGAATACTATATAGAACCACACCTTTCATAGCAAATTTGAAAATATTAAACTTATTGAAAATGCATATCTCAAGAGATTTAGACTCAACCTATGACGACTCGACCGGTCGTTTTGAGCTCTAGCGCGTCATTCGGCGGTTTGAGGCCACGTGCTGCTTCACTTCAGGTATGACTTGTATGCGTGGTCGGGATTGAATTTTGGGAAGATCGGAGTTGAATTGGAAAGAAAATTCTCATTTCGAAAGCTTTAACTTTGAAGAATTGACTAATCTTGGATTTTAGAGTAAATGGCCTCAGAATCGGGATTTGAAGCTTCTAGCAGGTTCGTATGATGATTTCGAACTTGGGCGTATGTTCGGATCATGTTTTGGATAAACCAACAGCGTTTCAGCGCCTATTGTGGAAGTTAGGATTTTGGAAGAATTTCATAAATTTGGGTTGAAGTGCATTTCAATGTTATCGATGTCCGTTTGGAATTCCAAGTCTGAGAATAGCTCCGTATGGTGATTCTGGTATTGGGAGCACGTTCGGAAGTGGATTTGGAGGTCCGTATGTCATTTTGGAGTCGTTTGGCGAAAGATAGAAATTTGAAGGTTTTTGAGAAGTTTGACCGGCAGTGGACTTTTTTATATCAGGGTCGGATTCCAATTTTGGTATTTGGAGTAAGTCCATAATGTCAAATGTGACTTGTGTGCTAAATTCGAGGTCAATCGGACGTGATTTGATAGGTTTCGGCATCGAATGTAGAAGTTTGGAGTTTTAAAGTTCATTAAGCATGGATTGGAGTGCGATTCATAGTTTTAGCGTTGTTTGATGTGATTTGAAGCCTCTAGCAGGTCCGCATTATGTTTTGGGACTGGTCGGTATAATTGGTTGACGTCCTGAGGGCCTCGGGTGAAATTCGGATGTTTAACGAATCGATTTTTGGACTTAAGAATTTCTAAAGCTCAATGCTTTTGGTGTAACCGCACCTGCGTGGAGAGGGCCGCAGGTGCAAGTCTGCACGTGCGGGGAAGGACTTGCAGAAGTGGATTTTGCTAGGGGAAGCGTAGATTGTAGATGCGGTCACGTTCCGCAGAAGCGAGACCTTACATGCACGCGTAGAGGTGCAGAAGCAGATGCTCTCTGCGATGCGGAGTTGAGGGGCATGATGGAATACCGAAGAAGCGGTAGATGGACCCCAACCAGCGAGATTGCAGAAGCAGTTAAGTGACCACAGTTGCGAAAGTTGGGGCTGGTAGTGTCTTGTTTAAAACGAGGGTTTGGCTCTATTTCATTTCATTTTTGCCCATGTGTGACGACCCGACCCATCGTTATGTGAGTTACCGCCCCGTTTCCCTCATTTTCATGTTTCTCTATGCTTCATTATCGGTATTGGAGGTGATCGAGTCGAATTGGATTGGTTTTATATGGAAATGAGACACTTAGTCTCTTTAAGGAAGGCTTGTTTTGGAAAAGTCAACCGGAAGTTGACTATTTAGTTAGAGGGCTCGGATGTGATTTCCGGTGATTCGGTTAGCTTCGGGGGATGATTTTTGACTTAGGAGTGCGATCGAAATTGGTTTTGGAGGTCCGGTGTAGAATTAGGCTTGAATTGGCGAAGTTAGTATTTTGGCGAATTCCGGTTGATAGACGAGATTTTGATCTGGAGATTTTGGCGAATTCTGGTTAATTGGCACCTGGGCAGAAGGGTTTTTAAATCATATCATCCGCGAAGCTAGGTCATTTTTCCTCCATTGTCGAGCACCTTGGGAGCTTTTTGGTAGCAATTGAAGAGGGTTTCGACGGGAATTGATTAGAGATGAGTCCTATGGCCTAGAAACATCATTTTATTGAAGAATCAACCTGTAAAATCATGGAAATTTAGGTAAAATTGGAAGAACTAGGGCTTGACTTTTGAAATGAAAATTTTGGAATTGAGGGGGCATTTGAGCAACGATTTTGTTAAACTTTATATGTGTGAACTCGTGGCAAGACGAGGAATCCAGTGATGTGAATTTTGTAATTTTTTGAGAAGTGGGCCCGGGGCTCGTGTTTTGCCAACTTTGTGATTTTTGATAATTATTGAATCTTTTCGATTGGGTTATGTTCCCTTAGCCTATTGTGATATATTCCTTGTGGTTTTGACCAGATTCTACGCACAAGGAGGTTGATTTGCGAGGAAAGCGCAAGGCAAGCTAGGATTTCGGCCGGCTTGAGGTGAGTAATGGTCATAAATGATATTCTGAGGGTTCGAAACCCCAGATTTGCACTATGTGGTGCTATGTTGAGATAAGACACGTGTTGTATGATGATCGTGGGGTTTATTACTACTGGGGATTCGGACACTGTCCATCCCGATTGATGACTCTACTGTATTTTTGACTGAGACTTCATTAATATCAGTATATTTTGGGCTAGTTGCCATGTTTGGGGCCTTGTGCCGATCTGTAGAACCCTTAGGGGTGTGGTGTGCTACTTGACCTCCCTTTACTTGTTGAAATCATACTCTCAGTCATGTTCTTAACTGATAAACATAATATGAACCGACTTTAGAAATTGGCAATCCAAATGAGAAATACCTGGGATTGGAAACCTTGTCTTAGGTGAGTGAGCCCGAGTGGACAAGTCTGTATTGCCTGAGAGGGGTCAAGGACCCCATAGTGAGGGTATTTGATATATACCAGGTCGGGCTGCATGCCGCAGCAGTATATACATATATATGTATGGATCGGACTGCACGCCGCAGTAATATATGATATATATATATATATTAATGGATCGGACTGCACGCCGTAGTATTATAGCGCTTGGGCTGTAAGAGCCCCTTTGGAGTCTGCACACCCCCAGTGAGCGCAGTCGACTATTATTATTGGATCGGGCTGCACGCCGCAACAGTATATACTATTATTGGATCGAGCTGCACGCCGCAACAGTATATATATTTATGGGTCGGGCTACACGCCGTAGCAGTATACGGTACGGATCGGGCTGCATGCTGCAGCAGTATAAGTAAATTACCGGACTTTGAGAGGAGTAAGAGAGTAGTGTACTGGTTTGAGGTATATTCACCTGTTTTTCCTCACTTAGCTACTATTTACTGTATTTACTATTTTGATATAGAACTGTGTAGTGTTTTTACGAGTTTTTTTATCTTCAGTCATTATTTATTTCTATTACTCATTGAGTCGGAGTACTCACTTTACTCCATGCATCTTGTGTGCAGATACAGGTATCCAGGAGGCTCAGTAGAGCGTTTTGCTGTTGCTCAGATTTGACACCGGAGTTATCGAGGTAGCTTCATGCATCCGCAGGACCCGATTCCTCCCCTTTATGCCCTTTGTTTAAGCATTTTAGACTTTTATATGTATAGGCTGCTACTCGGTTGTATGTAGAGGCTCTGAACTCGTGACACCAGATCTTTTTGGGAGTTGTTTTGGCATTGTTATGGTTTTCCTCACTGCTTTTGTCTACTTTGACAGACTAAAATAATGTTTTACTGATGACTTAACTCTATTAATTGGTAATGAGTTTCGTACTTGGGTTGAGAGTGTTGAAATGGTCAGGCTTGCTAAGCATTGTGTTGGGTGCCATCACGACTGGGATTGGGGTCGTGACAAGTTGGTATCAGAGCTATGTTACTAGGTCTCGCGATTCATGAGCCGGTTTAGTAGAATCTCGCAGATCGGTACGGAGACGTCTGTACTTATCCTCGGGAGGCTGCAGAACCTTTAGGAAAGATTTCCACATTCTTGAAATTCTTGTCGTGGGAACTTGTTGGTCCGAATACTAAACTTCTCTTTATTCTATTATCTCACAGATGGTGAGGACACGAGCTACCGGACGTGGCGGACTACCACCAATACCACCTACTAAGGCTACTAGAGGTCGTGGACGTGGCCGTGGTCATGGTCGTGGTAGAGGCAGAGTAGTAGGGGAAGCACCTGTGGATCCTTTAGTTGCCCCAGCTCATGACCATGCTCCAGCAGCACCAGTTCATGTACCAGCTGTACCCATTGTGATACCGGGTCTCCAAGATACATTGGCCCAGATACTGATAGTTTGTACGGGTCTGGCTCAAGTTGTCTCAGCTACCACAGCAGCAGCAGCTACCTCACAGGCCGGGGGATGCAATCACACCCCCACTGCTCGCACGCTTGAGCAGGGATTACAGAGGTTATAGACTCCAGAGGCACGTCCAGCTCAGCCAGTGGTACCAGCTCAAGAGTACAGGGTTCCAGTTATGCTCGAGGAAGAGCAGCGTTGCCTCGAGAGGTTTGGTAGACTCCAGCCTCCAATATTTAGTGGAGCTGAGGGCGAGGATGCCCAGGGTTTTCTTGATAGATGTCAGCGGATGCTCCGCACAACGGGGATTCTTAAGACCAGCGGTGTGTCTTTCACTATATTTCAGTTCACTGGAGCAGCCTTTACATGGTGGGAGGCATATGAGAGGCGTAGGCCGGTTGGTGTAGCACCTTTGACATGGCAGCAGTTCTCCACTCTCTTCCTGGAGAAGTATGTTCCGCAGTCTCGCAGGGAGGAGATGCGCAGACAGTTTGAGGGGCTAAAGCAGGGAGAGATGTCAGTGACACAGTATGAGATTAGATATTTGAAGTTATCTCGACATGTAGCTTGGTTGGTCCCGACGGACCGTGAGCGTATCCGGAGGTTTGTTGATGGTCTCCACTACCCTCTTCATATTTTTATGACTATAGAGCGAGATATGGGTGCTACCTTCGAGGAGGTGGTAGATATAGCTTGGGATATTGAGTCAATTTGCCGCCTGGATCATGAGGAGAGGGAGGCCAAGAGGCCTCAAGGTTCTGGTAGTCATAGTGGCCCTCCTTCAAGGGGCCAGTTTCAGTAGGGCCGGGGATGTTTTTTCAGGCCCACACAGTCAGCTAGACCTGAGTATCGTGGTGGATCTTCTGGTCGGGGTTATCAGGGCTCTCAGCAGAGTCAGCCATCTCTCACTGTACTTCCAGCACAGAGTTCATCTCATGCCCTATTTGTTCAAAGTTCATCCAGGCTGAGTGCATCACTTAGCCACTCTAGCGCGAGGGGTTCCCTTCAATCCCAGTTCCCAACACCCGAGAGTTGCTACGAGTGTGGTGAGTTCGGGCATATGCGGAGGGAGTGCCCTCGCCGTGCGGCCAGTTCATCTCAGTAGAGGGGTCAGCCCTCATCTTCTGGCCCAGTATCTTCAGCACCCACCCCGCCAGCTAGGGGTGAGGGACAGGCAGTCAGAGGTCACCCCAGAGGGGAGACCTATCGGGCGGTGGTCAGGCCCGTTTCTATGCTCTTCAAGGCAGGTCAGATGTTATTGCCTCAGATGCTGTTATCACAGGTATTATTTCAGTCTGCCACAGGGATGCCTCCATTTTATTTGATCCCAATTCCACCTATTCCTATGTGTCTTCTTATTTTGCTTATTATTTGGGCACGACCTGGGGGTGTCTTGCTTTACCTATTCATGTATCTACCCAGGTGGGTGATACTATTATTGTAGACCATGTATATCGGTTGTGTTTAGTGACTATTGGGGTTCTGGAGACCAGAGTTGATTTGTTGCTGTTGAGCATGGTAGATTTTGATGTTATTCTGGGCATGGATTGGTTATCTCCATGCCATGCTATTGTAGACTATCACGCTAAGACAGTCACGTTGGCTATACCGAGTATTTCGAGGATCGAGTGGCGTGGTATTACTGACTATGTGCCTAGTAGGGTGATTTATTTCCTAAAGGCCAAGCGGATAATTGGGAAAGGTTGTCTATCATATTTCACTTTTGTGAGGGATGTGGGAGCTGAGACTCCCAGTATCGGTTCTGTTCCTGTTGTGAGAGAGTTCCCTAATGTGTTCCCTGCAGACCTGTCGGGCATGCCGCCGGACAGGGATATTGACTTTGGTATTGACCTGGTGCCGGGCACTCAGCCCATTTCTATTCCTCCCTATCGTATGGCACCGGCAGAGTTGAAATAGTTGAAGGAGCAACTTTATGAACTCCTAGATAAGGGGTTCATTCGTCCGAGTGTGTCACCGTGGGGTGAACCGGTCCTATTTGTGAAGATGAATGATGGCATAATGAGAATGTGCATTGACTACAGGCAATTGAACAAAGTAACGGTGAAGAGCAAGTATACTCTACCCCGCATTGATAATTTGTTTGACCAGCTTCAGGGGGCAAGGGTGTTCTCCAAGATTGATCTCCGATCAGTGTATCACCAGCTGAAGATCAAGGATTCAAATATTATGAAGATGGCTTTCAGGACTAGATATGGGCACTATGAGTTTTTGGTTATGTCCTTTGGGTTGTCCAATGCCCCAGCCGTGTTCATGCACTTGATGAACAGTGTATTTCGGCCATATCTGGATTTGTTCGTGGTTGTTTTTATTGATGATATATTGGTGTATTCTCGTTGCTGGGAGGAGCACACTCAGCATTTGCGAGTGGTATTACAGAGATTGAGGGAGGAGAAGCTTTATGAAAAGTTCTCCAAGTGTGAGTTTTGGCTTGGATCAGTGGCTTTCTTGGTTCACGTGGTGTGCAGCGAGGGTATTCAGGTCGACCCGAAGAAGATAGAGGCGGTGCAGAGTTGGCCTAGACCGACCTCAGCCACGGAGATTCATAGTTTCCTTGGGTTGGCAGGGTATTATCACCGGTTTGTTCGGGGATTTTCCTCTATTGCATCGCCCTTGACCAAGTTGACTCAGAACGGTGCTCCATTTGTGTGGTCGGATGAGTGCGATGAGAGCTTTTAGAAGCTTAAGACAGCTTTGACCACGGCTCCAGTGTTGGTATGCCATCAGCTTCAGGTTCTTACACTGTGTATGGTGATACTTTAAGAGTTGGGATCGGATGTCTGTTTATGCAGGAGGGTAGAGTTATTGCATATGCTTCTCGTCAGTTGAAGCACCACGAGAAGAACTACCCTGTACATGATTTGGAGTTGGCTGCTATAGTTCATGCTTTGAATATTTGTAGGCACTAGTTGTATGGAGTATCCTGTGAGATATTCATCGATCTTCGCAGTCTTCAGCATATATTCAAGCAAAAAGATCTTAATTTGAGGCAGCGGAGGTGGCTAGAGTTACTCAAGGACTATGATATTACCATTTTGTATCACCCGGGGAAGGCCAATATGGTGGCCGATGCTTTGAGCCGGAAAACGGTTAGTATTTGTAGCCTGGCATACATTCCAGTTGGGGAGCGGCCATTTGCTGTTGATGTTCAGGCTTTGGACAATCGGATGGTGAGATTAGATATTACAGAGCCTAGTCGAGTGTTGTCTTGCGCTGTTTCTCGATCCTCCTTATATGACCGTATCAGAGAGCGACAGCATGATGATCTACATTTGCTTGTCCTTAAGGACAGGGTTCAACATGATGATGACTGGGATGTGACTATTGATAGTGATGGCGTGTTGGGGATGCGGGGCCGGATTTGCGTGCCCAATGTTGATGGGCTACGAGATTTGATATTAGAGGAGGCCCACAGCTCGCGGTATTCTATCCATCCAGGTGCCGTGAAGATGTATCAAGATTTGACACAACACTACTGGTGGAGAAGGATGAAGAAGGATATAGTGGGGTTTGTAGCTTGGTGTCTCAACTGTCAGCAGGTCAAGTACGAGCATCAGAGACCGGGCTGTGTACTTCAACAGATGATTATTCTCGAGTGGAAGTGGGAGAGGATTACTATGGACTTTGTGAGTGGTCTCCCTAGGACACTGAGAAGGTTCGATTCGATTTGGGCGATTGTGGGTCGGCTGATCAAGTCCGCGCACTTCATTCCGGTATGTACTACTTATTCTTCGGAGCGGTTGGCAGGGATCTTTATCCGGGAGATTGTCCGATTGCATGGGGTTCCAGTCTCTATTATCTCAGATAGGTGTACCCATTTCACTTCTCAATTCAGGATGACATTTTAGCGGGAGTTGGGTACGCAGGTAGAGTTGAGCACAGCATTCCATCCTCAGACGTACGGGCAGTACGAGCGCACTATTCAGATATTGGAGGACATGTTGCAAACCTGTGTTATTGACTTTGTGGGTTCATGGGATGAGTTTTTGCCGCTTGCGGAGTTTTCCTACAACAACAGCTATCAGTCAAGCATTCAGATGGCTCCGTATGAGGCATTGTTTGGGAGGCGGTGTAGATCTCCAGTTGGATGGCTCGAGCCCAGGGAGGCTAGGTTGTTGGGGACAGAGATGGTTCAGGAGGCCTTAGAGAAGGTGAAGCTGATTCAGGAGAGGCTTCGTACAGAATAGTCGCGTCAGAAGAGTTTTGCGGACCGGAAGGTTCGGGATGTGTCCTATATGGTAGATGAGAAGATCTTGCTGAAGGTTTCGCCCATGAAGGGTGTTATGCGGTTTGGGAAGAAAAGGAAGCTGAGTCCGCGGTTCATTGGGACTTTTGAGGTACTTAGGAGGATTGGGGAGGTGGCTTATGAGCTCGCTTTTCCACCCAGCTTGTTGATTGTGCATCCGGTATTTCATGTATCTATGCTCCAAAAGTATGTTGGGGACCCGTCTCATGTATTGGACTTCAGCACGGTCTAGTTGGATGATGATATGACATATGATGTGGAGCTAGTGGCTATTTTGGGTCGTCAGGTTCAGAAGTTTAGATCAAAGGATATAGCTTCAGTGAAGGTGCAGTTGAGAGGTCGGCCCGTGGAGGAGGCTACTTGGGAGATCGAGCGGTAGATGCGGAGCAGATATCCTCACTTGTTTGAGGCTCCAGGTATGTTTCTTGACCCGCTCGAGGACGAGCGTTTGTTTTAGTTGGGCAGGGTGTGACGACACGTCCCATCGTCACGTGAGTTACCACCCTGTTTCCCTCATTTTTATGTTTCTCTATGCTTCATTATCGGTATTGGAGGTGATCGAGTCAAATTGGAATTGTTTTATATGGAAATGAGACATTTAGTCTCTTTAAGGAACCCTTATTTTGGAAAAGTCAACCAGAAGTTGTCTATTCAGTTAGAGGGATCGGATGTGATTTCCGGTGATTCGGTTAGCTTCGGGGGATGATTTGTGACTTAGGAGTGCGATCGGAATTGGTTTTGGAGGTTCGGTGTAGAATTAGGCTTGAATTGGCGAAGTTAGTAGTTTGGCAAATTCCAGTTGATAGGTGAGATTTTGATCCGGATGTCGGAATGGAATTTCGAGAGTTGCAGTAGTTCCGTTAGGTGATTTTGGATGTGTGTGAAAAATTTCAGGTCATTTGGAGGTTTTTTGGTCAGATTTTTGATCAAATGCGTAATTCGGAAGTTTTGAAAAAGCTTAGGCTTGAATCTAATGAGATTTAAATGGTTTTAGCATTGTCTGATGTGTTTTGAAGATTGGATCATGTTTGAATAATGTTTTAGGATGTGTTGGTACTTTTGGTTGAGATCCCGGGAGCCTCGAGCTAGTTTCGGGTGGTCAATCGGACCATTTTTGGACTTTAAAAGTAGCAAATTTTCAGCTGTTGGTGTTGTAGAGATTTGCCCTTCGCGTTTGCATGGGTGATGTCGCGAACGCGTAGAGGACATGTGAGGGCTTGTAAATTTGGTCTTCGCGTTCGCGTGGGAGAGGGCCGCGCCCGCGAAGTTTTGGAAGGCAAAGCATCGCGTTCGCGTGGGAGGTAACGCGTTCGCGTAGAAGGAAATCAGGGCCTTGTGAAATTGTTCAATCCGCTCGCGTCATAGTGCACGCGTTCGGGTAGTTAGAGTTTCTGAAGCAGCGCGTTCGCGGCCTGGGCACCACGTTCGTGTAGGTTTAATTGGCACCTGGGCAGAAGGGTTTTTAAATCATATCATCTGCGAAGCTAGGTCATTTTTCCTCCATTGTTGAGCACGTTGGGAGCTTTTTTGTAGCAATTGAAGAGGGTTTCGACGGGAATTGATTAGAGGTGTGTCCTATGGCCTAGAAACATCATTTTATTGAAGAATCAACCTGTAAATTCATGGAAATTTAGGTAAAATTGGAAGAACTACGGCTTGACTTTTGAAATAAAAATTTGGGATTTAAGGGGGCATTTGAGCTCCGATTTTGATAAAGTTTATATGTGTGAACCCGTGGCGAGACGAGGAATTCGGTGATGTGAATTTTGTAATTTTTCGAGAAGTGGGCCCAGGGCTCGTGTTTTGCCAACTTCGTGATTTTTGATAATTTTCTAGTCTTTTCGATTGGGTTATGTTCCCTTAGCCTATTGTGATATAGTCCTTGTGGTTTTTACCAGATTCTACGTACGAGGAGGTTTATTTGCGAGGAAAGCGCAAGGCGAGCTAGGATTTCGGCCGGCTTGAGGTGAGTAATGGCCATAAATGATGTTCTAAGTGTTCGAAACCCCGGATTTGCACTACGTCGTGCTATGTTGAGATGAGACATCGTATGATGAGCGTGGGGTTTATTATTGTTGGGGATTCGGACTCGATCCATCCCGATTGACGACTCTACTGTATTTTTGACTGAGACTTCATTAATATCAGTATATTTTGGGCTAGTTGCCATGTTGTGGGCCATGTGCTGATCTGTAGAACCCTTAGGGGGAGTGTTGTTCTAGTTGACCTCTCTTTACTTGTTGAAATCATACTCTTAGTCATGTTCTTAACTGATAAACATTATATGAACCAGCTTTAGAAATTGGCAATCCAAATGAGAAATACCTGGGGTTGGAAACCCTGTCTTAGCTGAGTGAGCCCGAGTGGTCAAGTCTGTATTGCCTTAGAGGGGTCAAGGACCCCATAGTGAGGGTATTTGATATATACCAGGTCGGGCTGCATGCCGCAGCAGTATATACATATACATGTATGTATCGGACTTCACGCCGCAGTGATATATGATATATATATTATATGGATCGAACTGCACGCCGCGGTATTATAGCGCTTGGGTTGTAAGAGCCCCTCCGGAGTCTGCACACCCCCAGTGTGCGCAGTCGACTATTATTATTGGATTGGGCTGCACGCCGCAGCAGTATATACTATAATTGGATCGAGCTGTACGCCGCATCAGTATATATATTTATGGGTCGGGCTGCACGCCGTAGCAGTATTCGGTACGGATCGGGCTGCATGCTGCAGCAGTATAAGTAAATTATCAAACTTTGAGATGAGTAAGTGAATAGTGTACTGGTTTGAGGGATATTCACCTATTTTTCTCACTTAGCTACCGTTTACTTTATTTACTATTTGATGTAGAACTGTGAAGTGTTTTTACGTGTTTTTTTATCTTCAGTCTTTATTTATTTCTATTACTCACTGAGTCGGAGTACTCACTTTACTCCCTGCACCTTGTGCGCAGATACAGGTATCCAGGAGGCTCAGTAGAGCATTTTGCTGTTGCTCAGATTTGACAACAGAGTTATCGAGGTTGCTTCATAGCGTCCGCAGGACCCGATTCCTCTGTTTTATCCCCTTTGTTTACGCATTTTAGACTTTTATATGTATAGTTTGCTGCTCGGTTGTATGTAGAGGCTCTAGAATCATGACACCAGATCTTTTTGGGAGTTGGTTTCGCATTGTTATGATTTTCCGCACTGCTTTTATCTACTTTGACAGACTAAAATCATGTTTTATTGATGACTTAACTGTATTAATTGGTAATGAGTTTCGTACTTGGGTTGAGAGTGTTGAAATGGTCGGGCTTGCCTAGCATTATGTTGGGTGCCATCATGACCGGGATTGGGGTCGTGACAAGTTGGTATCAGAGCCAGTTTACTAGGTCTTGCGAGTCATGAGCCGGTTTAGTAGAGTCTCGCGGATTTGTACGGAGATGTCTGTACTTATCCTCGGGAGGCTGCAGAACCTTTAGGAAAAATTTTGACATTCTTGAAATTCTTGTCGTGCGAACTTGTTGGTCCGAATACTAAACTTCTCTTTATTATATTTTCTCATAGATGGTGAGGACACGAGCTATCGGACGTGGCGAACTACCACCAGTATCACCCATTGAGGCTACTAGAGGCCGTGGACGTGGCCGTGGTCGTGGTCGTGGTCATGGTAGAGGCAGAGCAGTAGGGGCAGCACATATGGATCCTTTAGTTTCCCCAGCTCAGGACCATGCTCCAGCAGCACCAGTTCAGGCACCAGCTGTGCCCATTGTGATACTGGGTCTCCAGGAGACATTAGCCCAGATACTGATAGTTTGTACGGGTCTAGCTAAGGTTGTCTCAGCCACCACAGCAGCAGCAGCTACCTCACAGGACGGGGGAGGCCATCAGACTCCCGCTGCTCGCACGCCTGAGCAGGGATTACAGGGGTTACAGACTCCAGAGGCACCTCTAGCTCAGCCAGTGGTACCAGCTCCGGAGTACAGGGTTCCAGTTATGCCCGAGGACGAGCAGCGTCGCCTCGAGAGGTTTGGTAGACTCCAGCCTCCGATATTTAGTGGAGCTGAGGGCGAGGATGCCCAGGGTTTTCTTGATAGATGTCAGCGGATGCTCCGCACAGCGGGGATTCTTAAGACCAGCGTTGTGCCTTTCACTACATTTCAGTTCACTGGAGCAGCCTTTACATGGTGGGAGGCATATGAGCGGTGTAGGCCGGTTGGTGCAGCACCTTTGACATGGCAGTAGTTCTCCACTCTCTTCTTGGAGAAGTATGTACCGCAGTCCTGCAAGGAGGAGCTGCGCAGACAGTTTGAGGGGCTAAAGTAGGGAGAGATGTTAGTGACATAGTATGAGATGATATTTTCGAAGTTATCTCGACATGCAGCTTGGTTGGTCCCAACGGACCGTGAGCATATTCGGAGATTTGTTGATGGTCGCCACTACCCTCTTCGTATTCTTATGACTAGAGAGCGAGTGATGGGTGCTACCTTCGAGGAGGTGGTGGATATAGCTTGGGATATTGAGTCAGTTCGCCGCCTAGATCATGAGGAGAGGGAGGCCAAGAGTCCTCGAGCTTCCGGTAGTCATAGTGGCGCTCATTCAAGGGGCTAGTTTCAGCAGGGCCGGGGACGTTCTTTCAGGCCCGCACAGTCAGCTAGACGTGAGTATCGTGGTGGATCTTCTGGTCAGGGTTATTAGGGCTCTCAGCAGTGTCAGCTATCTCTCACTGAACTTACAGCACAGGGATGCCTCCGTTTTATTTGATCCTGGTTCCACCTATTCCTATGTGTCTTCTTATTTTGCTCATCATTTGGGCACGACCCGGGGGCGTCTGGCTTTACCTATTCATTTATCTACCCTGGTGGGTGATACTATTATTGTAGACCATGTATATCGGTCGTGTTTAGTGACTATTGGGGGTCTGGAGACCAGAGTTGATTTGTTGCTGTTGAGCATGGTAGATTTTGATGTTATTCTGGGCATGGATTGGTTATCTCCATGCCATGCTATTATAGACTATCGTGCTAAGATAGTCACGTTGGCTATATCGGGTATTCCGAGGATCGAGTGGCATGGTATTACTGACTATGTTCCTAACAGGGTGATTTATTTCCTAAAGGCCAAGCGGATAGTTGGGAAAGGTTGTCTATCATATTTCGCTTTTGTAAGGGATGTGGGAGCTGAGACTCCCAGTCTCAATTCTGTTCCTGTTGCGAGAGAGTTCCCTAATGTGTTCCCTACAGACCTGTCCGGCATGCCGCCAGACAGGGATATTGACTTTGGTATTGACCTGGTGCCGGGCACTCAGCCCATTTCTATTCCTCCCTATCGTATGACACCAGCAGAGTTGAAAGAGTTGAAAGAGCAGCTTTAGGAACTCCTAGATAAGGGGATCATTCGTCCGAGTGTGTCACCGTGGGGTTCAAGCAAAAAGATCTTAATTTGAGGCAACAGAGGTGGCTAGAGTTACTTATGGACTATGATATTACCATTTTGTATCACCCGGGGAAGGAAAATGTGGTGGCCGATGCTTTGAGCCGGAAGGCGGTTAGTATAGGTAGCCTGGCATACATTCTAGTTGGGGAGCGGCCATTTGCACTTGATGTTCAGGCTTTGTAATATCGGATGGTGAGATTAGATATTGCAGAGCCTAGTCGAGTGTTGGCTTGCGCTGTTTCTCGATCTTCCTTGTATGACCGTATTTGAGAGCGACAGTATGATGATCCACATTTGCTTGTCCTTAAGGTCAGGGTTCACCATGATGATGACAGGGATGTGACTATTGATAGTGATGACGTGTTGAGGATGTGGGGCCGGATTTGCGTGCCCAATATGGATGGGCTCCGAGATTTGATATTGGAGGAGGCCCACAGCTCGCGGTATTCTATCCATCCAAGTGCCGCGAAAATGTATCAAGATTTGACACAGCACTACTGGTGGAGAAGGATGAAGATATATATAGTGAGGTTTGTAGCTTGTCAATTGTCAGCAGGTCAAGTACGAGCATCAGAGACCGGGCGGTGTACTTCAGCAGATGATTATTCCCGATCGGAAGTGGTAGAGGATTACTATGGACTTTGTGAGTGGTCTCCCTAGGACTTTGAGAAAGTTCGATTCGATTTGGGTGATTATGGATCGGCTGACCAAGTCCACGCACTTCATTCCGGTATGTACTACTTATTCTTCGGAGCGGCTGGCAGGGATCTTTATCCGGGAGATTGTCCGATTGCATGGGGTTCCAGTCTCTATTATCTCAGATAGGTGTACCCATTTCACTTCTCAATTTAGGATGACATTTTAGCGGGAGTTGGGTACGCAGGTAGAGTTGAGCACAGCATTCCATCCTCAGACGTACGGGCAGTCCGAGCGCACTATTCAGATATTGGAGGACATGTTGCAAACCTGTGTTATTGACTTTGTGGGTTCATGGGATGAGTTTTTGCCGCTTACGGAGTTTGCCTACAACAACAGCTATCAGTCAAGCATTCAGATGGCTCCGTATGAGGCGTTGTTTGGGAGGCGGTGTAGATCTCCACTTGGATGGCTCGAGCCCGGGGAGGCTAGGTTGTTAGGGACAGAGATGGTTCAGGAGGCCTTAGAGAAGGTGAAGCTGATTCAGGAGAGGCTTCGTACAGAATAGTCGCGTCAGAAGAGTTTTGCAGACCGGAAGGTTCGGGATGTGTCCTATATGGTAGATGAGAAGATCTTGCTGAAGGTTTCGCCCATGAAGGGCGTTATGCGGTTTGGGAAGAAAAGGAAGCTGAGTCCGCGGTTCATTGGGACTTTTAAGGTACTTAGGAGGACTGGGGAGGTGGCTTATGAGCTCGCTTTGCCACCCAGCTTGTTGATTGTGCATCCGGTATTTCATGTATCTATGCTCCAGAAGTATGTTGGGGACCCGTCTCATGTATTGGACTTCAGCATGGTCCAGTTGGATGATGATCTGACATATGATGTGGAGCTAGTGGATATTTTGGGTTGTCAGGTTCAGAAGTTTAGATCAATGGATATAGCTTCAGTGAAGGTGCAGTTGAGAGGTCGGCCCGTGGAGGAGGCTACTTGGGAGACCGAGCGGTAGATGCGGAGCAGATATCCTCACTTGTTTGAGGCTCCAGGTATGTTTCTTGACCCGCTCGAGGACGAGCGTTTGTTTTAGTTGGGCAGGGTGTGACGACCCGGCCCATCGTCACGTGAGTTACCACCCTGTTTCCCTCATTTTTATGTTTCTCTATGCTTCATTATCGGTATTGGAGGTGATCGAGTCAAATTGGAATTGTTTTAGCTGGAAATGAGACACTTAGTCTCTTTAAGGAACCCTTATTTTGGAAAAGTCAACCAGAAGTTGTCTATTCAGTTAGAGGGATCGGATGTGATTTCTGGTGATTCGGTTAGCTTCGGGGGATGATTTGTGACTTAGGAGTGCGATCGGAATTGGTTTTGGAGGTTCGGTGTAGAATTAGGCTTGAATTGGCGAAGTTAGTATTTTGGCGAATTCCGGTTGATAGGTGAGATTTTGATCCGGATGTCGGAACGGAATTTCGAGAGTTGCAGTAGTTCCGTTAGGTGAGTTTGGATGTGTGTGAAATATTTCAGGTGATTTGGAGGTTTTTTGGTCAGATTTTTGATCAAATGCGTAATTCGGAAGTTTTGAAGAAGCTTAGGCTTGAATCTGATGAGATTTAATGGTTTTAGCATTGTCTGATGTGTTTTGAAGATTGGATCATGTTTGAATAATGTTTTAGGATGTGTTGGTACTTTTGGTTGAGGTCCCGGGTGCCTCGAGCTAGTTTCGGGTGGTCAATCAGACCATTTTTGGACTTTAAAAGTAGCAAATTTTCAGCTGTTGGTGTTGCAGAGATTTGCCCTTCGCGTTCGCATAGGTGATGTCGCGAACGCGTAGAGGACATGTGAGGGCTTGTAAATTTGGTCTTCGTGTTCGCGTGGGAGAGGGCCGCGCCCGCGAAGTTTTGGAAGGCAAAGCATCGCGTTCGCGTGGGAGGTAACGCGTTCGCGTAGAAGGAAATCAGGGCCTTGTGAAATTGTTCAATCCGTTCGCGTCATAGTGCACGCGTTCGGGTCGTTAGAGTTTCTGAAGCATCGCGTTCGCGGCCTGGGCACCGCGTTCGTGTAGGTTTAATTGGCACCTAGGCAGAAGGGTTTTTAAATCATATCATCCGCGAAGCTAGGTCATTTTTCCTCCATTGTTGAGCACGTTGGGAGCTTTTTTTGGTAGCAATTGAAGAGGGTTTCGTTGGGAATTGATTAGAGGTGTGTCCTATGGCCTAGAAACATCATTTTATTGAAGAATCAACCTGTAAATTCATGGAAATTTTGGTAAATATGTAAGAACAAGGGCTTGACTTTTGAAATGAAAATTTGGGATTTGAGGGGGCATTTGAGCTCCGATTATGATAAACTTTATATGTATGAACTCGTGGCGAGACGAGGAATCCGGTGATGCAAATTTCGTAATTTTTCAAGACGTGGGCCGGGGCTCAGGTTTTGCCAACTTCGTGTTTTTTGATAATTTTCGAGTCTTTTCGATTGGGTTATGTTCCCTTAGCCTATTATGATGTATTGCTTGGGGTTTTGACCCGATTCTACGCATGAGGAGGTTGATTTGCTAGGAAAGCGCAAGGCGAGCTAGGATTTCGGCCGGCTTGAGGTGAGTAATGGTTATAAATGATGTTCTGAGGGTTCGAAACCCCAGATTTGCACTACGTGGTGCTATGTTGCGATGAGACACGCGTTGTATGATGAGCGTGGGGTTTATTACTGCTGGGGATTCGGACTCGGTCCATCCCGATTGATGACTCTACTGTATTTTTGACTGAGACTTAATTAATATCAGCATATTTTGGGCTAGTTGCCATGTTTGGGGCCTTTTACCGATCTGTAGAACCCTTAGGGGTGTGTTGTGCTAGTTGACCTCCCTTTACTTGTTGAAATCATACTCTCAATCATGTTCTTAACTGATAAAGATAATATGAACCCGCTTTAGAAATTGGCAATCCAAATGAGAAATACCTGGGGTTGGAAACCTTGTCTTAGGTGAGTGAGCCCGAGTGGCCAAGTATGTATTGCCTGAAAGGGGTCAAGGACCCCATAGTGAGGGTATTTGATATATATGGGATCGGTTTGCACGCCGCAGTAGTATATACATATACATATATGGATCGTACTGCACGCCGCAGTGATATTTGATATATATATTATATGGATCGGACTGCACGGTGCAGTATTATAGCGCTTGGGCTGTAAGAGCCCCTCCGGAGTCTGCACAACCCCAGTGAGCGCAGTCGACTATTATTATTTGATTGGGCTGCACGCCGCAGCAGTACATACTATTATTGGATCGGGCTGCACGTCGTAACAGTATATATATATGGGTCGGGCTGTACGCCGTAGCAGTATATGGTACGGATCGGGCTTCACGCCGCAACAGTGTAAGTAAATTATCGGACTTTGAGAGGAGTAAGTGAGTAGTGTACTAGTTTGAGCGATATTCGCATGTTTTTCCTCACTTAGCTGCTGTTTACTGCATTTACTACTTGATATAGAACTGTGTAGTGTTTTTACGAGTTTTCTTATCTTTAGTCGTTATTTATTTCTATTATTCACTGAGTCGGAGTACTCACTTTACTCCCTGCACCTTGTGTGCAAATATAGGTATCCAGGAGGCTCAGTATAGCGTTTTGCTGTTGCTCAAATTTGACACCGGAGTTATCGAGGTAGCTACATGGCGTCCGCAGGACCCGATTCCTCCCTTTATCGCCTTTTTTCTACATTTCAGACTCTTATATGTATAGGTTGCTACTCGGTTGTATGTAGAGGCTCTAGACTCGTGACACCAGATGTTTTTGGGAGTTGTTTTGGCATTGTTATGGTTTTCTGCACTGCTTTTATCTACTTTGACAGACTAAAATCATATTTTACTGATGACTTAACTCTATTAATTGGTAATGAGTTTCGTACTTGGGTTGAGAGTGTTGAAATGGTCGGGCTTTTCTAGCATTGTGTTAGGTGCCATCACGATCGGGATTGGGGTCGTGACACCATGGGAGCCGATTTTGGAGCACATTGGAGTGCCATCTTCATCAATAATAATGGGGTAAGTGCTTTCTTCACAATTTTGAGTTAAATACATGAGTTTATATAGATTTAAACATGGAAACTAGTAGAAATTGGGCGTTTTGGTGGAAAAACCTAGAATCTTGTATATTTGAATTTTGACCACGGATTTGGACATGGAATTGGGAATAAATAATATATTTGAGTTCGTGAGATTATGGGTAAAGTTTATCTCCTGAAAATTCCGAAATCCAGGTACGTGGGCCCGAGGGTGATTTTTATCGACTTTTCGATTGGGGTTAAAAATTATTATAAATTTTATTATAAAGAGTATTCGATAATATATTAATGGGTTTGCATAATTATTGGCTAGTTTTGAAGCGTTGTGCATCATTTTGAATTGTCGGAAGGGCTTGGAGGCCGGTTATGGAACTTTAGAGCAAGGTGAGTCTCCTTTCTAACCTTGTAAGAGGGAATTAACCCCATAGGTAAAATAATTTGTATGTGCTCCTATTTGTGGGGGCTACGTACGTACAAGATGACGAGAGTCCGTGCGTAGCTACTATTATGCCTATGTTCGGGTAGTTTTAGGCTACATCATGGCTTGTTGATATTATTGTTGATTTATGTTTATTATTTGCCTTGAGAAGAAATAAAATTGAGGTGGCGTAATAATTGTGTTGAAAGGAATTTAAATTGAGGAATTTAAGAATTTAAGTGTTTCCGTTAAACTTAGTATTTTCGAAAAGAATTGAGGAATCTTATAATAACTTAAGAAATCTATGTGTAACCGCGTCGCATATATGTTTCGCGAGCGGGAAAAATTACCTTAAAAGTTTAACGTTGAATTTCCTTTATTTTTGAAAAATAAGAAAAGGATTATTGTTTATTAATA
Organism: Nicotiana glauca; assembly: GCA_026770625.1. NCBI lineage: Eukaryota > Viridiplantae > Streptophyta > Magnoliopsida > Solanales > Solanaceae > Nicotiana > Nicotiana glauca. The sequence continues at coordinate 112,430 of MU686878.1, forward strand.
AATTTATATTTAACTGCGTCGCATGTATGATTTGCGAGCTGGGAAATTCCTTAAATCTGTATTTGACGACCACGTTGCACGTATGATTCGCGAGCGCGGTATTTCCTTCTTCTACTCTCATGGAAGCGGGCAGATCACCTCGGCAGGTTAATAGATGCAACTATGGTTCGCCCCATTCGACCCTCTAGCATTTCACAATTTACTTTTAGGTTGGATTGGGTCGTACGCCTGGGCATTTCCTAAATATAAATATTATTCTCATAAAATCGTGCCATACCTTTGGCTAGAAGCCAGTGTATCTGAGGGGTTTACCCTGATTTGAACTCTGATAACTCCTTGATGATATCTACTATATCTATATATATATATGCTCCGAATTCGGAGGGAAACTTGCTAGTTGAGAGCTTGAGTGAAATTGTAAAGAGAGAAATTGTACAACGTATTTGATACTTGTTTGTTTCATATTTATTCACTCTCTTACTGCAGCTGATATTATTGGACTTTTAGTAAGTGTCGACGTCGAACCCTCATCACTACTTCTTTGAGGTTAGACTGGATACTTACTGGATATGCGTTATTATTGTACTCATACTACACTTGCTGTGCATTTTTGTTGCATATAAACATGTATCTCTAGTGGCTTAGTGAGCATAGTGGCATAGTTGGTACGGATACTTAGGTGACCTGCATCTCTCGAGATGACCCGCAGCCAGTAGATTCTCTTTTAGAGTATTGTATTTTGTTTTAGTCAAAATTTATACTTCATTTAATTTCCTAGTGATTCCTCATGCACTTATGACACCGAGTTTTGGGGTGATTATGGGATATTCAGTGTTGAAAATTATAAATACTTTTTTTCTGCGAAGGTTACCTTTTACTATTTAAAATAAAAAAATTTATGATTTCAAAAATATTAAAAATGAGAGTTTAATTAACTATTTTGTGTTTCCTTGCCTGACAGAGGTGTCCGATGCCATCACCGCCTTTAATGGATTTTGGTTCATGATAACATGGTATCAGAGCCCTAGGTTCATGTAGGTATCACGAGTCATGAGAAAGTCTAGTAAAGTCTTGCGGATCGGTACAGATACTTCTCTACTTATCTTCGAGAGGCTACAGGGCTCTTAGGACCATTTTCCTTCTTGATTCCTCATCGTACGGTTTGATTCCTTTATGGCATGTGCCTTTGTTTCTTCCCAACTGAATCTTATGTGATGTGAAGCGCTTTCTATCGATCGAATTGAGGAATTGTAATGGTACTACAGATGCTGTGCAGGATGTTTCCTTTTGCCTAGTTGATTGTACTATTGTTGTCGCCTTGCGGAAGGATATTCTTAGAGCTTTGAGGTTATGCACAGGTTACTATGATGCTCATGGATTGTTATCGCACATTATTGCTGTAATTTTAGGATGTTGTCTATGTGTTAGGGAACTGAATGACTTGGAATAAGGTTTACTCGATGCATGATTAAGAGATTCAATGTTTTATTTCCTACGGAGGAAATACAATCGGACTATGTATGTTCAGGTTTGGGTATACAAAGTAACGATCGATTGGTTCAAGTGCTACAGAGATAGATTTTGATTTAAGGCAACAGCTGGGCAACGAAGTATGCGGATGGACACATAGGAAGTGTCATGTGGTGGTAAAATTTCTGGAAGGCCAGCTGTAAGAAGTAGAAGTCGAGTAGTTGCTTTAAGGAGGAGGTTTGACCAAAGTAAGAGAGTGGCAGAGTAGCATATGGGTCTTGTGGTAAGATACCCACACTCCTTAAGGAAAGTTTAGAGTGATTCAGGATTCATGGTAGACAGTGACTAGATCTATGGACTTAATTCGAAATGTTGGCTATTATACGACGGAAGATTTGATTCAACAAGAAGGATTTTCTTGGTATGAAGAAGGATACAACATGACCTTGAATTGGAAGATATTGTCGCACGTTTAGTTAATGTCCTTGGGTAGTGAACGTACATGTACAACTGGTGGATGAGCACGGGCTCAGGAGGGTTACCGATTTTGTAGTAATTGTACCTAGTGCAGCGACGTTGGCGTATATCGGCATAATTTCCACATGTTGGTTATCTCCTGTGAGCAGGCTAGAAGTCGCATGGTGTTGATAAAGATTTTGCGACGAATTCTAATAGCTATTTGGTAAGAGGCCAAATATATGAATGTGGTTAGTGATTCAGAGTGTTCACGAAAGGCCAAATAAAAGTATTTCAAGAAATTCGGTGAGTTGGTTTTGCAAGATCAGTTCAACAATGAAGAAGGAATCTTGGTGGGTTTTATAGTTGTGTAAAAGTAGCACCAAGCTAAGTGGGAGAATCCCACCGCCTATGGTTGGATTGCATGGTCGTCTATTTGTGAGATTTCTATTTATAGGTGTATTGGTAAGTGATTATGACTAAGGAGAGAAAATGTCAATGGTAATTTGAGCAAGGGATTTAGGAATGTGTGCTATATTGGGCCTTATTGGTTCAGGTTCAGGTTTGGGAAGACTCAAAATTTATTCTTCGTATGGAAGTGATGTACAAGAAAGGTGATTCAACTGGTCGTCTCTTTTAGATGGTGTTCATGAGCTAGTAGATACTTGGAGTTGATTATCTTCAGGACCAAGTCTGAGTTGGTAACTCTCAACAACGGTCCTAGTGGACTCAAAAGTTAAAGTGTGGTTTCTAAGGGTTTCGAGTCCACGGTATGGTTGAATATCAAGCTTTTGCTGCGTATTATGATAAATGAGCTTGGAGTGTTCTGTGTTATATTTGGTCTACGGGTATCATGAGAGGAATGGGAGCATGTAGCTTTGGATTTATAAAAGAATTATCTGAATGGGTGTATTAGTCAAAGACGCGATTATGCGCACAAGGAGGGTGTGAAGTGGTTCGTGGGTTTTTAGACAATGTGGTCGTGTGAAATAGGATCACTCAGGGTGAGTGCGGATTGAGTTCGTTATGTGTTGAATAGAGTTATTATTATTTCTAGGACAATTTAAGAATGAATTAGAAGAAGTCGTATCGGTTAGCCATGGATGAATTAGCATGATGGTGGCAGTGATCAATTCCTCCAGCGTGAGTAAATTATGCATGTGATTGGCGGTGGTATGTACGAGGCTTGGTGGCTGCCGTAGTTGGTTGATTTGGATGCATTTGAGTATTATTGCATGTTATGTGTAGGCGGATTTTGGAAGGGTTATGGTGGTTTAGACCGCTACTTGAGGATTTGTGTGTTCTATGGCTATGAGAATTCAATCATCTGTTGCAATGATTTTCCTGAAACGAGTAAAATCAAAGGGTTCTACAATGTGAAGTGTGTATCCTATTAGTGGTTTAGGAGTTATGATGAAATTATTGTACTCCAGCGCGTTGGCATGATTAAGTGCAGTGATCGACATGGGATTCGAAAGTTGGGGATCAAGGTTGCAGTTTGGTGTTGTTAAGAATGTCAAGAGCTCGGGTGAGCGGAAAAGGATTCAGATGGTTAGAGTAAGCTGGTATTGTCTTTAGTGTCACCTGAGATCGGTTTCCTGTGTAAGAGGCTTTAAGTACTGATTTTGGATTTTTGATTCGCTTTACAACATTTGTGTGGCCGGTGGTATGGATGTGCAGACCTATTATCTGGTGCGGAAATTAATGGGAGCACGTCCCACGGAAAAATTGTATAAGTGTGACATGTATTCAGTTGATTGACCGATGATGGGGACCAGGTATGGAGATTATGGTACTATTGTTCATGTGATAATTTATGCCTGGAGGGAACTCAGTTCATTTGGTTGTGGACTGTGGAGGTTTTTTCCATATGATGGTTCTTCTTATGTGTTATGGGGAAAAATGGTTGTTATGAACCCTTGAAAGTTTATTAGCTTAGTATGATTCGATCAGAATTAGTTTGAGGTCTGAGAATGGATTTAAATATGAACATGGGTTCTATATCGGTCCGGATATATTCATTTCAGCATAACGCTTCTTATGGATGAGAATTCGGACGAGGGATATTGTCTCGTCGTCGGATATTTCATGTAAACTATATTGTATAGTGTGATGTTGAGTACAGTTCCCTATATCTACTTGTGTGTATTTTGTTTCTTATTTTCTAATGAAGGTTCATGACACCTTTTCGGTTGTCTAATTAGTTACGTGGGTTGAGTAGTCACTTCTAGAGTTCATTTTCCTTATGTATCACGTTCGAGTTTGTAGCTTATTGTCACATTGTGGCATCATATGAGATTATTGGTCATATCTGGGGTGGCTTATTGCCGGAGCAGCTCGTACTGGTGAGGCGAGATATTTGGATCTAGGATCAGTGCGATCAGATTATATGAAGTATATTAAAGAGAAAATACCATTATTTAGTTCATAATAGGGTGATGATTCTAGGCAAGAGGAGAGGGAGGCCAAGAGGTCTTGAGAGTTGGTTATGAATTCCTACACGTCTCTTCTGTTGTGGTGATATTGCAAGAGTTGGAACTAGACTTATATATGTAATGAGGTGCATTGTGAGAATTAGGTTCGGGAATGCCTTCTATTGTGAGCAGAGAATGTTATTAGGGTCATGTGAATGACATGGTGCATGGTGTGAATTCAACAAAGGCATACAGTCATGTTTTACTACATCGTGTGGTGATTGATTCGGTGCTCGTATGTTGGAAACATGTTTGTCAGAAGATTCCGGATGTTGGAATTTGACTCTAAGGCTAGTTTGATTAAACAAAAAGGGAATCTTCAGATTTACTCGAACCAGCGTGCTCAACTGAGTTGTGGTATCACGGATAGGTGCACGAGGTGTTAAATAGTGATTTCAGACAACTACGGTGTAGTTCTTAGCACGTTCGAGGACGAACGTATTTTTAAGTGGGAGAGAATGTAACGATCCGACCGGTAATTTTGAGCTCTAGCGCGTCATTCGGCGGTTTGAGGCCACGAGCAGCTTCACTTCATGTATTATGACTTGTACGCTTGGTCGGGATTGAATTTTGGGAAGGTTGGAGTTGAATTGGAATGAAAATTCTCATTTTGAAAGATTTAACTTGGAAGAATTGACTAAGATTGGATTTTAGAGTAAACGTCCTCGGAATCGGGATTTGAATGTTCCAGCAGGATCGTGTGATGATATCGGACTTAGGCGTATGTTCGGATCGGATTTAGGATGATCCCGGAGCATTTCACTGCCTATTGTGGGAGTTATCATTTTGGAAGAATTTCATAAATTTGGGTTGAAGTGCATTTCAATGTTATTACCGTGTTCATATGGTGCCTTGCATGGTACTAGTCCATATTTATCGGGTATTATCGCTCGACCCATATTTTATCCCAAATCGGCAACCTTCAATGAAACTCCTTTTCTTTAATTTGTGTACCACTTATCCTTCTTGACACTTACTTCGCGTACGAAAATATGGGGTGTAACATCATTCCCCCCTTTGGAATATTCGTCCTCGAATGTTGACTGATGCACTTATCGTTTTCATCACTTATATCGTCTGAATACCTTAGTACTCTCCTTGCTAATTAGGCAATTGTTTTGGGAATAAATCTAAAGGCCAGGGCATTCCCTCCTTAAGCCTCTTTCTCACATCACGACTTGTAGTCGCAATCCTCTAATCTCGTAACTGTTGCTACCTTCTATCATGTAGCCTTTACGACTCTAACTTTATAAGTGCGTCTATGCAACTCTTCTCTTTCCTTTCCTCCATCTTTTAGCCAATCTCTATGCCTTACTTTGTAAACATATATAGAGCTTGATAAAATGTCCCTCTGGAATCTGTAGGTATACTGATATTCTTTGCTCGGTACTTTGTTGAACTTACGAATATTGTTATACCTTATTTCATAGACCCGATTATCCTTCTGTATGACTTTATTGCATCTAGGCAGGTTATACTATACCATAACTCTTACTTCGATTTATCCCTACTCAGTTCCACTGCCAAACTCCAGGTTAGTTTCGTTGCTTATCTCATAGTTATAAATCTAAGTCCTTTAACGCTTCCTCATTACTTGTTCATCTTAGAGTGGCGGCATAATCGCACCTCATACTTTGTGACTTTTGTCTATCCACTGTTGATTTACCTTAATGTTGATATATCATCTACCACCGATAAATTGATCTCTTATGTAACACTGCCACTAGGGCTCACGTCTCATCAGGGATATCTGGAGTAATTAGATTGATCCACCTAGGGGCGATACTATACTTCCATAACCATATTTTATAGCATCCTAATATGACTCACCTTAAATGGGTATTTTAATCATGTACAATTCATGAAATCCTCTTTAAGTCAATACTCAATCGAAGGCCTAAACGCCATCCTTTATCTATCACAATCACACCCTCATTCCACTCTAGATGCTAGTAGTGTTAGATTCCTTTAAGTTCGTTCAGGCTATACAGAACTTTCTATAACTTAGAGAAACCATTAGCCCTCTTGTTTTCATGGGCTTAATCTCGAGGACTTATTCATTCTCGTCACCTTCTTACTTGCTCTTTCTCATCCTTACTCCTATCATAAAACCTCGTCGCTTTATTATACCTTAGCTTGCGACCTGTATGTATCTATTTATACTATTCGTAACCTTCCTTCAACTTTCTTGAACCATAGATTCCCTTATGTTATTTTAGAACATCAAGTGAGACATCACATCGTCTCTAAGTGTTCTTTACTTTCTTGGATAGATCTCTTGGTACCTAGAAACCATAGGTTGGAAGATATGCCACTGTGGGATTGAATCCCAGCGCTTCTAGCCTTCTATCCAAAGTATGGTCTATTCCCAACCTTCTGCATCTAAGTATCTCGTACGTTGTTCACTTTCACCTTTCTTACCTCATATCTTCTATCCCTTTCATGACCTCCTTTCCACGTAGGTGTAATTAATATTCAATTACTTGCACCTCCGTTGATGTAATTCTTTAGTTTTCTCTCACTTCTAATCAGCCTTTATGTGGGCTTAAGCTATCTTCCGATCTGTGGCTCATGGTATTAGTTATTACCTTAACCTTTCATAGGCGTTATGGAATATCCATGATAAAATCTTCTAACAACCCAATACTTTGTCTATGCCTTGGCTCAATTCTTTCTTTCAACTTATACCGAGGTCTTCTATGGGTGTATGATTGTCAACATATATGTTGCATGGATAATACTCCAATATCTTGAGTGTATCCATAATATACTAACTCTGGATTACTGATCGAATAATTCCTTTTGTTCCATCTCATCTTCCTTTAAACGTATGCAATTACTTTTCCTGGTCTTTCTGCCCCTTCTTGCATGCATACTTAACTTTTCCTAGTTCTCACGCATGCCGGTATATTTTTCCAACTCACATGGTCTCAAATATTACCTTCGATTTTTCTCCCCGTTCATTATCCACTATAGGTGCCACTTTTTTTGGAGTGCATACAATTTTTGTTATGAAACTGCTTTTGCATGACCATTTCTCCTTAGGTCACTTTGCTTTGGTTGAAGACTTCTTCTTTATTTCACCAACTAGACTTTCCTTGTGGTACTTGGGGGGGGGGGGATATCCTCTGACTCTTGTAAGGCTGCGAACTTATCACATTGTATGTCTGACAAAATTTTTGATGTTCTCCTTCGCTTATAATTACCCGTAGTTACTTATCCCCACGCCACTGGGCTTGTAAAGTTACCTATGAACTAATATTTTGATTGTCTTCATAGTATCACTCTCTTTTATTTTCGTAACACTCATACGGTACCGTTTTAACTTCCCCAACTCCTATATGGATATATTTCAATGATCATGATGTCATAACTGTGAGGTTGAATTCCCCATATTGGGGTTCCCTATGTTTATCTTGCATGATCTGTTGATTTGTCTGTATACTCTAGTCTAGCCATAGCTAGGCTCTTTCTTGGGTTATTTCCTTTGTCTTAACTTAATTCTCGCAGTGGCTCCTTATTAATCAATAATATCTTGGGTAGGAAATCTTACTTCCTCTCCTTGACGTCGTGTTTGCATAATGCTCTGGTATTGTATGATATTTGTGGGCTTTGAATAAGTGCAATCTCATCCCTTTCTTGTTTTATTGCATTCTTGCTTTACCATTCAATAATTAATAGAACCACTTAATTCTGACTTAGTGCAACCTCACTCCACATTCCTCCCTTTTAGGGAAGTACTACTATTTAGCGCTACAACGTTCTACCTATAGATGGTTTACCACTGTATCATTGGCATCTTCTCACATTACCGATGACCCTTACTCGCCTTGCAGTAATCCTTTTGTACTAAGGATAACAAATTCCTTACTCGCGATGGTGGCACTTAGTGTAAATGGCACGCAAAGTTCCTTAAGCTTAACTTTCCTCACATTGCTTGCGTTAGGGAAGCGTCTTCCTGAATGCCCGTTCTCTGAATTTCTCATAAATCTTCTTCTGTTGTCTATTCTATTATCGCTGGAACAAAATTTGAAACTCCCATGATGTCGAGTATTATCCAATCACTCTGTCCCTGATTCACGTTTAGTTGATCTTGTTCACCAGCCCATACTAATTCATATTATTCTAGGGTCTAACATTTCCTTCTGGTAGTTGCATTTGAGTCACGAACTTATTTCTCGAAGTGGGGATGAGACTTTATGGCCTATACTATTTTGTTGTCTCAAGGCCTGTCACGTCTCGTCTTTTACTTTACATGACTACAAACTTTGTAATACCATTATATTTTTGACATACTTTCACCATCCATGTATCACATCTTACCCTTAATGCTTCATTAGCTATTTTCTTATTTTCTGCTAACCTTTCTGTCTATCACTTTATTTTGGAAACTTTAACAAGATATTCTTTTGATTTTAGCTTCCCTTGGCTCCATTCACTGTCTCATCGGTTGCCTAGCATTATCTCCCTACTAGGGACGAGAGTTATACTAAGATAATATTTATCCTTTCTAGGCTCCCAGTGCCTATCTTTGTAGCACTCATTTCTAATGGTACTATTTTAGAATGCACCACCTAGGTGTTTCAAAAAGATATGTATTAGCACATTTTTGCAATATCCTTCGAAATTGTCAACTAACGCAAACCATGCATCCATCATTTTGGGTTACTCTAACCCCAGCTAGATCCTGATATCCTGTCCTTCTCTTAAATCATATATGTTATCTCCTACAGAGCGTGACTAAGATTGTTGTGACTGATTGAACGTACATCTGTTATTATTGAAGGTAACTTAAAATGCTTATATCTCCCTTCCTGAATGGTAAATAATGATATTCTTTATTAAATGGGTACCTCGTACCCCTTTTCACCTTCATTCTTTTACTTGCAGAAACTTGTGTCCAGCTTCCCATTTTGTGATTCCTTTTTGCCGTAAGAGTGGATAAGGAATTCTTCCTTAAAGCTCCTTATCAATAACCTTACACCTTTTAGTACAAGCATGATCTGCTGAAGACCTCATATTTACTCATCATAAGCAAGATGCAAAATCGAGTTCCTCTAACTCAAGACTTTCACATCTATACCTCTTACCGACCATCTTTCTGAATGTAGGCTTCGTTGTATTACGAATAAAATAGATGTTCGGAACTTGAATTCTTATAAGTGAGCTCTACCACACAATCTAGAGTAAGAAAAAAGAGTGACAGTCCTAAATGCCATATAGCCTCCTGCTTATAAGTGTGGTGCACGACACACCCATAAAGAAGAGTCTACTAGACACGAGATGTAGATTCTCTATGACAGAACTGCTCTGATACCACTTTTGTGACAATCCAAACCAATGGGCCACGACGGACACCCAGTACCTCACTCAACGGAGCACCAACTTAGCGTATCTTTCATATCATTATATCATAGGTAAATGGACCAGAGTAAAGCATGAGGGAATACAAACTTATACATATGAAGTACGGGCCTATAAGACCAAAACAGCCACTCGTGTACTAAACATGGGCCGACAAGGCCAAACAATCCTTTACGTACATGACATTTTCCTATCTAAGAATACATAATTTTCATAAAAGTCGGGAAAGAGTCTCACCATAACAAACAATACACGTCTAAATCATACTAACCAATTACTCCAAAATAAATGAAGCGCATCAACATCTTCCGCTGAGCTGATAGCCTACTTGGGGGGCTCTCGACCTATCTATCAGGACCCGCGGCCATGAAATGCAGCATCCCAGTGAAGAAAAGGGAAGTCAGTATGAATAATGTAACGAGTATGTAAGGCATATAAATAAGTACATAACAGACATGGAAGAAGTATAGAGTAAACAACTCAATCTGTAAGTCTGGATAACTCTCTAAATTAGGAAATACTTATAATGTCATACATATGCGTATGAATGTCATGTCGTGCATAGATACATGTGTTCATAACATCATCAAGCCTTTGAGGGCATCCCATCATATCATCTAGGTCACTGTGGGCAAAATCATCAACGTATACCAGTTGATCATGTGGCGGTGCGTATATAACGCCATAACCTTTCCCATAACCCATATACATATATATATATACGCGTATATAAAGTCATCTAGTCATGGGTCAATGCGAATGTATAAATGCATGAAATACATATGAGATATGTTAATAACAAAATCTCTCAGTACGTCATAAGAACATTACGCCTCTGATTAATACCATGAAATAAAATTTATCAACTTATGTATTTTCTGAGACCCATGAACAGATGATAGAATAATATGACGCAATGGGGAATCAAGAACATAAACTTCTCTAATACTTCTATGAATAGAGTCATTTATGGAATTTGTGCATTTGCTCATTTCGTTTGCATCGTATGGATCATGCCAAAAGGAGAAAAATGATAGCCTTAACATACCTAGAGTAGGAAAAACTCCGTACAATATTCTTGGAGAATATTGTACCGTACTCCTTTAGATCCGCAAAAAATTTTGCGTTGCTACGATTCTAACAATTCTCATTGGAATTCTGTTGTTGCAAGAACTCGGTGGAAGCCTTTGTCGATTGAATAGCTTCTGTTCTTGAAATGTTTTAAACTAGGAAGAATGAAAAATGGAACAAGACTTGTTAATAATTCTGCTTCTTTTGTCCAAAGTGAAAAAATGGAACTAGACTTGTTATACGGCGTTCTGTTTCTTTTGGAGAATCTGTTAACTATTCATTCATTCCTAAGTGCTAATTGTAGGAAATGACTAATGGTTTTGATTTTTATTTTTTATATTCAAGACATGGAAAGGAAGCTTTGTTAAAAGCTTTTATAAAGTGGCTAAGTCTTAGTTTGACATCTAGAGACATATGACCCTTAGTCATTTGCTTATATTGTGGCTAGCTGCCACGTTTCTTTTGGAAGTGGGAATTAATAATTTTTATCCACTTATTAGTTAATTAGGTAATATCCCGTTACCCGGTAGTTAACCAATTACCCTCATAATTAAAAATTATTTTAAATTACTTAAAATTCTATTTATTTTTAATATACTTTATACATCATACTACCGTGGTCATATGGTGCCTTGCATGGTACTAGTCCATAATTATCGGGTATTATTGCTCGACCCATATTTTATACCAAATCGGCAACCTTCACCAAAACTCGTTTTCTTTAATTCGTATACCATTTATCCTTATTGACACTTACTTATCGCTTGTTATAAAATAGCATAAAATGCTTATAATCTTAAAATATTCTCGTTCTCGAGATTTTCTCAATTTATTTCTAGCGTACTTTCACGTACGAAAATACGGGGTGTGACGAGGGGTAAGTGCTTTCTTAACAATTTAGAGTTAAATACATGCGTTTATATAGATTTGAACATGGAAACTAGTAAAAATTGGGGGTTTTGGTGTAAAAAACCTAGAATCTTGTATATTTGCATTTTGACCATGAAATTGGGCATGGAATTGGGAAAACATTATATATTTGAGTTCGCGGGTTCATGGGTAAAGTTTATCTTCGAAAAATTTCAAAATCCAAGCACGTCGCCTCGAGGCTGATTTGTATCGACTTTTCGATCGGGGATAGAAATTATTATAAATTAGATTATAATGAGTATTCAAACGTATATTAATGGGTTTGCATAATTATTTGGCTAGTTTTGGAGCGCCGAGCATCATTTTGAGTCGCCGGAAGGGCTTGAAGGCCGGTTATGGAACTTTAGAGCAAGGTAAGTCTCCTTTCTAACCTTGTAAGAGGGAATTAACCCCATAGGTGAAATAATTTGTATGTGCTCCTATATGTTGGGGCTACGTACACACGAGGTGATGATAGTTTTAGGCTACATCATGCCTTGCTGATATTATTTTTGATTTATGGTTATTATTTGTCTTGAGAAGAAATAAGATTGAGGTTGCATAATAATTGTGATTAAAGGAATTCTAATTTAGGAATTTAAGAATTTAAGTTTCGAAAAGAATTAATGAGTCTTATAACCGCGTCGCATGTATATTCCGCGAACGAGGAAAATTACCTTAAAAGCTTCACGTTGAATTGTCTTTATTTGAAAAGAGTAAAGAAAAGGATTATGGTTTATTAATAAATTTATATTTGACCACGTCGCATGTATAATTCGCGAGCGCGGAAATTCCTTAAATCTATATTTGACTGTGGCGCACGTATGATTTGCGAGCGGGGTATTTCATTCTACTAAGCTCATGGGAGCGGGCCGATCGCATCGGTAGGTTAATAGATGCATCTATGATTCACGTCATTCGACCCACTGATAGTGTACAATTTACTTTTATGTTGGATCGGGTCGTACGTGTCACGATCCAAAAACCACAATCGTGATGGCACGTAACTCAACCCACTAGGTAAGCCAAGTAACAGAAAAATACAACCTAACGGAGGTTATAAGAGAAAAGAGAATAGATAACTGATAAAACATATGCAATTTCAAACATAACAAATAAAAGTACCGTATACAACTCTGTGAGACAGTCAACAATTACTAGAAGGAATCACTGTAGAAGATTTACAATCCTTCCTAGTATGAGAAGTATATCCAAGATATCAAGTCATATGGCACGGTAACACCCTTCATGCTTTATCTCATCCTCACAATATATAAATAAATTTATGTGACAAATCAATTAGCACGGCAACACCCTTCGTGCGTTCAACTCATCCTTCCTAAATGTACGTATAACATAACCAACCAGATGACAAAAATACGTTAATAGGAATTACAAAACAGGAAACACTCAAGTAACAACATTGGACGAGGATATATATGTGGGCAACAATAAAAGATTAGGCGGAAAGCACATGAGCAATAACAACCAATAAGAAAATAAAGAGTATCAACTCCAATTAACTAGCATAGTGGAGGCCTAAGTACTAATATAGCAAACAAGAAGGAAACACAAGATCTTTACATGTTAACAAGTAAGGGCATGAATGACTAGCATGGTGGAAGTCTTACACTAAGCTGCAATAGAATAGATAAAACATGAGTATAATTATAAAAGTAATAAATATGCATGATATTTGAAAGTTAAGGAAGTAAAAGGTATGAGCAGCCCTATCAAAGAACAACTTCCAGCCAGGCTTTTCATCTTGTTCCAGCTCATCAATGTACATTGCCTCCTCATCAGGAAAATATGTTTTCAACGGTTCATATTCATCATCAACCGGATTTTCTGCTAGGTGATCAGCCACTGCTTGTGCTTTCATCGCAGTGCGGGTTACATAAACAATATCAAATTCTGTGAGCAGGATTTGCCATTTAGCGAGCCTCCCTATGGGCATGGGTTTCTGAAAGATGTACTTCAACGGGTCCAGTCGAGAAATGAGATAAGTGGTATAGGCTGACAAATAATGTTTCAACTTCTGTGCTACCCAGGTCAAAGCACAACATGTCCTCTCCAATTGAGTGTATTTTACCTCGTAAGAGGTGAATTTCTTGCTGAGGTAATAAATTGCCTGCTCTTTCTTCCCTGTTTCAACATGTTGCCCCAGTACACAGCCGAAAGAATTATCCAACACTGTCAAATAAAGGATCAGAGGTCTTCATGGCTCAGGCGGAACCAATACAGGCGGATTGGCCAAGTACTCTTTGATTTTGTCAAATGCAGCCTGGCATTCATCTGTCCATTTAACTGCAGCATCTTTCTTCAACAGTTTAACGATAGGCTCACAAGTTGACGTAAGCTGAGCAATGAACCTGCTGATGTAATTCAACCTGCCAAGCAAACTCATCACTTCTTTCTTGCTCTTTGGCGGAGGGCTTTGATTTTGGACGGGTCCAGTTCAATACCATGTCGACTCACCACAAACCCAAACAACTTCCCTGATGGCACTCCAAAAGCACACTTTGCTGGATTGTGTTTGAGGTTTTACCTGCGAAGCCTCTGGAAAAACTTCCTCAGGTCTTTAACATGATCACACTGCTTTTTGGACTTGATAATTACATCATCCACATTTACTTTAATCTCCCGATGTATCATATCATGGAACATGGTGGTCATCGCCCTCATGTATGTTGCCCCTGCATTTTTCAATCCAAACAGCATCACCCTGTAACAGTATGTCCCCCAAGGTGTGATGAATACCATCTTTTCAGCATCTTCCTCATCCATCAGAATCTGGTGGTAACCCGCATAACAATCCACAAAAGAGCCGATCTCATGTTTGGCACAATTGTCAATCAGTATGTGGATGTTTGGCAACGGAAAATTGTCTTTTGGACTCACCTTGTTAAGATCCCGATAATCAACACACACTCTGGTATTTCCATCTTTCTTTGGCATGGGCACGACATTGGCTAACCAGGTGGGATATTTGGTAACCCGTATAACTTTCGCCTCAAACTGCTTGTTGACTTCTTCTTTTATTTTCACACTGATGTCTGTCTTGAATTTTCTCAGCTTCTGCTTGACAGGCGGGCATTCTGAATAAGCAGGCAATTTGTGGACCACCAAATCAGTACTCAGACCCGGCATATCATCGTATGATTATGCAAAGATATCTTTATATTCAAACAACAACTTGATCAACTCATCCCTGAGTGAAGCTTCCAAATGGACACTTATATTTGTTTCTCGGACATTTTCCTGGTCCCCCAGATTGATTGCTTCTGTATCATTCAAGTTAGGTTTGGTGTTTTCCTCATATTGACTCAACGCTTTACTAATTTCTTCCAAAAGATCCTCATCATCATACTCCACTTCATTATCACATTCAATTTCTTGTATTACTATTTGATTATCAAGACTAGGCCGGGAATTCCTCATGCATGACA